>CAKALG010000543.1:0-11439 GCA_916700815.1 Helicolenus hilgendorfi | reverse complement strand
TGGAGCCCCGAGTCTTCTCTGCTCGCTCCACGGCTCTTCCTCGCTCTCATCTGCAGGAACTCCCAGCACTCTCTGCCTTATTTCCTCGGTACTATTGAGCGCCTCAACTACCCCAAGGACCGGATGGCTTTATGGTAAGTTGATACAGTGATTCCTCACATGCTAGTCAGCCAGCTAAAAGAAGTAAAGTTACCCTCCATGTTGCTAGATAGGGGTCGTGCTTTTTCCTTCTAAGTATTTGAATAAAAACCAATGCAGGAGTTGGGAGTTCTGGGTCCAAATGGGGTGGATCCACACTAGTACTTTAATGGTATAGCCAAGTTCAACAAGCCAACACATCTCAACAAGCAGTTAAAAACAACAGATAACTAACTTCAGACCATGCACGAACATTTATAGCAACTACTCCAGAGGTGAACACATCTGGACACTGTGTGCATTGATCTGTATACGTGGAGGGGAGGGGACGGGACTGATCTGGCCACGAGGGGAGCTAACACATCCTTTACACTGACTTATTGTTGTGTCTAAAAACTGTATTAATTAATACATGCATATACCTTTAGGCTACCTGTACTCTTCATTTCCTGCAGCACCACATCACCCACTGACAGCCAGATGTGTGATTGACACCCATCATCATGTGTGATACATTTTATTTTATAGCCCACACACAGATCTCCATCTTGTAAAGCTTTAGCTCCAGGGATCCCAGCTAAATGGACACTGGCGGATTAAGGTGGTTAAGGACCCCCTAGGCTACTCTTTGTGTGCCCCCCCTCCTTTGTATATATGCTTTAACGTTACCACAAAAAAAGTTATTTAGTCCCATGTCTAAGAGCGTATTAGTAATAGTCCTAGTACGCTTTTAGACATGGAACTAAATAACTATTTTATATAATATCACACAGCCCACAGGTAGTCAACTCAAGTCAATTTTATTTGTATAGCCCAAAATAAGATAAGATAAGATATTCCTTTATTAGTCTCGCAGTGGGGAAATTTGCAGTGTACAGCAGCAAAGGGGATTCAAAAAACGAGAAGCATCAGCTAACGCAGTAAAAAAAGAGCTAAACAAATCCCTTACAGTGACTTATTGTTGTGTCTAAAAACTGTCTATTAATGCATGTACATATACCTTTAGGCTACCTATACTCTTCATTTCCTGCAGCCCACATCACCTCCTGACAGCCAGATGTGTGATTGACACCCATCATCATGTCAGATACATTTTTATATGTAACCTCACACAGATCTCCATCTTGTAAAGCTTTATAGCTCCAGGGATCCCATCTTTGGATGAATAGACACTGGCGGATTAAGGTGGTTATAGGCCCCCTAGGCTACTCTTTGTGTGCCCCCACACACCTTTATATATACAGTATATGCTCTCACATTACCACAAAAAAGGTATTTAGTCCCATGTCTAAGAGCGTATTAGTAATTTTCCTAGTATGCTTTTAGACATGGAGCTAAATAACTTAATTTTATACAATATCACACAGCCCACAGGTAGTCAACTCAAGTCAATTTTATTTGTGTAGCCCAAAATAAAATAAGATAAGATATTCCTTTATTAGTCCCGCAGTGGGGAAATTTGCAGTGTACAGCAGCAAAGGGGAGAGTGCAAAAAAACAAGAAGCATCAGCTATCACAGTAAAAAAGAGCTAAACAAATCACAAATTTGCCTCGGGGGGTTTTCACAATGAACCCCCTTCCAAGGCTTATGGAAAGGAGGCTGGGTCACGGGCGGACATGGGTCTTGAGGTCTTGGGGTATAACACATGCGCAGTGTAACTGAAGCTGCTGTCGTGCATTGTGATTGGCTCAATTTCAGCGAGTGCAGGCCAGATTTTACTGCACATGTGTTATACCCCCAAAGATAATTATGTTATTGCTGTGTGTCACAGTCATATCAGCACTTCTATTGGCCCAAAGCTAACATGGGTGGAAGTAATGGACACAATATGCTGATAATACAGCACAATTTTATAATTAATATAATAATAAATGATGTTGCGGACCCTGTGACAGAATGCTAAGGACCCCAATTAGAGAATCACTAGGTTAAATATTTTGTAAAAGCACCAATAGTCAACCCTACATCGATATCGATAGCAAGGTTTGGTCAAAAATATTGTGATATTTGATTTTCTCTATATCGCCCATCCCTAGCTGCAACTAACGATTATTTTAATTGTTGATTAATTTTCTTGATTAGTTACTTGGTCTATAAAATGTAAGAAAATGGTGAAAAATGTCAACCAGTGTTTCCCAAAGCCCAAGATGACGTCCTCAAATGTCTGGTTTTGTCAACAAATCAAAGATATTCAGTTTACTGTCATAGAAGAGTAAAGAGACCAGAAACTATTCACATTGAAGAAGCTGGAATCAGAGAATTATTACTTTTTTTTTCTTCAAAAATTACTTAAACCAATTAATCGATTATATAAATAGTTGGCGATTAATTTAATAGTTGATCGATTACTCGTTGCAGCTCTAAACTAATCGCTAACTTAACCGCATTATGTTTTAGCCCTCTTACGGACATTTTGTGTAAATCGTGTCCATTTTTTTATCATTTCTGTCGACCAATTTTCCAGCGCAAACTCAGTTGCACCCTGTCTGACGTTTGTGACAAACTAAAGGCAATTATCTTGTGGGTGTGCAAATGGATGTTATGGAGCGTTTAAACATCTGTCGGCTGTTCTCGGGCAAAGCTGAGGGAAGTGAAAGGGAGGTGTTGCTCACATAATAACAACATGCTCCAACAGCCCACCCGTATTTATACCCTCAGAGATCTGAGCATGACAGCCCGGAGGGCTCGGAGAGGTATGCTCTTCACTCACCAGCCTGAACTTTACCCCCCACCCCTCTTTATTTACAGGCTTTATATGAATGGGACTGTTTGTCATAAAACTCTCTGTAAATATGGTTGAAGTAAGGACAGTTTTGTTTTGACATGTAGCTTAATGTGCATGCAGAACATCTGTAAAATACAAACAGCTGTGAGATGTTGTAAACACCTACACACTGTATGCCTTTTTGCTGAAGCATTTTTGCAGCTGTTTGTAAGAACGCCAACGAATCCAAAGTGACATTTAAATCTCTGGCGTCTATAGCGTTTAAAACTATACTTTTAACACACATTTATTTGAGCTCAAACATGAGGCGGAAGAGTGAGTTTAAGGATTTGGACGACTGGACAGCAGGAGTGAGGGATGAGATTGTTTAGCGAGGAACTGCTGTGTTCTCACGGGTCCGTGTGAAATCTGTCGGCTTGGCTGTCGTCCCGCAGAGCAAGTCAGCTGTCGTGCAGATGTTACTGTACACTACATCATGGATAAAGAAAGGGAGGAAGGAAGGCTGTGGATGTTTTGTGGCACCATTTCTCACTTTCTTGTTCAAGAGATTCAGGCGGATGTAATGACTCTAAGATTAAAACAAAGGCTATATTTAGTATGATGAGGAAAAATACCACAGTTGTTCTGATCGGTCAAAAGTCTTGAAATGTGGTATGGACATATTTTGGGCAAGTATCTAACAGTACAACTTGGACATTTTTAGATCACATGAAAAATCACGGTAACACTTCATTTTACAGGTTCGTAAATGTCATGGTAATTAGGTGATGATTAGCAAGTAACCTATTTGAAATTTCTTTGGAATTACTGCCAAATTACCCCAATATTTACCTCAGAATTTATTGAAAATTACTTTCTGAGACACAACCATTTTCTTATCATACTATATCTAGTATTCGGGTACATGGGACTACTGATTTGTCCTAAAATATAATGGAGTTTATTGCAAAAACAGTCATCCCATCATGTGCCCAAAGACTAGATGTATTATGATATGAAAACCTCTCTTTTCAGCCAAATGGTTGACAGATATTTGAAAATGTTTTCACATTTGTGCTTCAGGCACGACCAGAGAACACTTCCACCAAAGGAAATTAATAATTCCGAGCACATGCGATTTCATTCCTTTCTAGAATTAGATCAAACATGCAATTCGTCTCACACACGACTTCAGCCAGTTCAAATCATTTCCTTACGTTTTTAGCTATTGCAGACAAAAGTTTCACTTCTGTAATGCTGTTTATTTTATATAGTATAGTCAGTGGTGGAAAGTAACTAAGTACATTTACTTAAGTACAATTTTAAGACACTTTACACACCATTTTCTGCTTTATTATTATTATTATTATTATTATTATTAGTTTTCTGCGTTTTCTTACTTCTACTCCACTACATATCAGAGGCAAACTGTGCCTTTTTACCCCACTACATTAATTTCATAACTTTAGTTACTTTTCAGATTCAGATAAATAATATTAAAATATAATCAACAAATAAACCAACTGCAAAATTAAAGTACATTTGAATGCATCAATAATTATAATTCAATAATATGGTATATATTATTCAGAAATGGGTCGTTCTGCATATTTTTTAACTTTTATTTTTGGTACTTTGAGTATATTTTTTATGTTAATACTTTAAGAAATTTTGAATTCAGGAATTTTACTTGTAGCAGAGTATTTCTACACAGTGGTATTGCTACTTTTACTTAAGTAAAACATCTGAGTACTTCTTAAAGTGTGATATGCCCTAAATGATATGACCTAAAAATACAGTGTTTTTTTTTTTTGTGATGTTTGTATCATTAACACTCGTGTCAGTTCCCACAGCTGCAGACAATGAGCTTATGAAAAGTGAACACTGGGCTTTTGTTATTTGAGTCGTGGTGTTGGCTTTCAACTCTTTTCTCAGCTTGGATCCGGTCTGGCACCAGTGCTACATTCGACCAGTGTTACTGGTCTCAGTTCAGTTACTGATAATGTTCAACCCCTCTGATGTTCTAATGTTTCTAATCATTCACATCTGTTGTTTATTGACAGGGTGGCGACGGATCATAACAAGGACAACACCACAGTGATTCTGCGTGACTGGCTCGTCAAGATGCAGAGCCTTTACCACTATGTGGAGTGGAGGCCGCAAGAGGAGCCCAAGTTGGTTATTTACTAGAGTTTCTGGTGATATTTTGTGTTGCTTAAAGCTGCAGTCGGTAACTTTGAGCAAATATGATAAAAATGATTTTTATAAAACGGTCACTATGAAAAAAATCCTGTTCCTCTGCCTCCTCCTAGTGCTCTTAATGCCCGATGGAAAACAACCAATCAGAGCCGAGGAGTCTCTATAGCAGCTGTCAATCACTGCTCGCCAAACTTGTGAACTCCGATCAAACGTTCAAACTAGGCAGCGCTGATCAAATATGAATCAATATTCTGTTACTGTAATGCCTATTTCTCGCCTCAAATGTTTTCCCTTAACATCTTGTAGTGTTAGCTGTAAAATGAGAAAGTGTGCTCTGGCTGCTGGGCGGTGCTTGTTATTTCCTCACCTGATCTCAACACATGGCTGCCGGGTAGCAAACTTTCTCATTTTACTGCTAAACAGTACACTACAAGATGTTTCTGAAAACAATTGAGGCGAGAAATAGGCATTACAGTAACAGAATATTGATTCATATTTGATCAGCGCTGCCTAGTTTGACGGTTTGATCGGAGTTTGCAAGTTTTGTGAGCAGTGAATCATGCAAATGCCATTAGAAGCACTAGGAGGACACTTTTCACAGATTATGTCTCATGCAGTACTGTCAGGATATAGACGCTTTTACAGTTTGCAAACGATGATGTACGTAAGTGTGCGCACGCTTTTTGGCAACAGAAGTACGGTGTAGTACAACAGCTTGTCAAGCTATGCAAGTACATTAACCACCACCAACCAAAGATTTGTAATGCAACCGAAACAAATTGACTTTCCAGATCTGTGTGCTATTAGTGAGTGGGTAGAAGAACTGGCCCAATATTGAGTGAAAAAAATCTGATATATACACATATTTGGTGGAGAAACCTAGCGTGTAATGTTACACTAACAAGAAATTGTTGCGTTAATGCGGTATTATTGCATTCACTTTGACAGCCCTAGTTTTTTGACGACTTACCAACTGTAAAAGTGTCTACAGTGACTGTTTTATAAAAATAGCTGTTTATCATATTCTCTCAAAGTTACCTCACACAGCCGATAAAATCAGTCTGATTGGTATCCAAATGTCTATTGCAGACTTTACCGGGATGAAGACGGTCCGAAGCAGTGGACGGACCTCCGCTATGAGCATGTCATGAAGCTTCGGCAAGTGGCGCTGGAGTCAGCTCGTGAGATGTGGGCGGACTACTTTATGGTAGGTCTGCTAAACTACTCTTTACAGGCACAAAATAAAACACAATAACACTGAAACATTTTCCATTTTAAACAGCGAGCCGATTCTTCTAGCCAGATCTTTACTGTTCAATATAGCAGCAGGAGGATAAGTACAGAGTCGAGTCCACGGTTGTAATTTAAGCACCGGGGGAGGGTGTTGAAAGTTAACCCAGTTATGTTTTTCTGGCTCTTATGGTTAAAGTTTATCTGGTCTGATTCATCTGGAACCTTACGAGCTTGACTCGACATCAACCATATTTTAAAATGCAGCACATTTCTATTTGTATATCCCCAGCCCAGCCCACATTGTCGCTCCGGTGGGGTATAATTTTCATCCAGAATTGCAATAATTTTGTGCTACACATTTTTGGAAACTCTCATATTCGTCTCCCTTGAAAAGAGAAATTAAATGAATAGCCTGGGTTTGTTTAGCATCTGTGCTCCATTTAACCCTCATGACCTGCACAGCATTTCTTTTGAAGATGTACACTACACTTCTTTGACTATCCACAAACATATTTTACAGTTTATCTCCTTCTCCTTTGTGCAGTTGGCGGATTGTGATAACCTCCTCACCAACCCCGATGTGCTCTGGAAGCTCATGAAAGAGAACAAGACCATCATTGCTCCAATGCTCGACTCCCGTGCAGCCTATTCAAACTTCTGGTGTGGAATGACCTCCCAGGTATCCGTGTTGATGAAGATTGTGTATGTCAAGTGTTTTCAAAAGGGTTTGTTCGATTTAATAAATGCTCTTAAATCTTCTCTGCTTCATCAGGGCTACTATAAGCGCACTCCTGCCTACTTACCCATTAGAAAGCAGGTGCGCAAGGGCTGTTTCGCAGTCCCCATGGTGCACTCCACCTTCCTGATAGACCTCAGGAAAGAGGCGTCCCGGCAGTTGGCCTTTCACCCGCCACACAAAGAATACAGCTGGGCTTTTGATGACATCATTGTGTTTGCGTTCTCTGCTCGGATGGCAGGTAATTAACAATTCAGTGCTTGAATCTACACGTTTGTCTTTATAGGGATAGTTCGGATGTTTTGAAGTGGGGTTGTATGAGGTACTTATCCATAGTTAGTGTATTACCTACAGTAGATGACGGTTGGCAGAGCAGCAAAACATATTTTAGTCACCTAAAAAGACAATATCAGTTAAAGTGTACACTATATTTGGAATATTTTTGCCAGTTTACCTTGCCTTATACAATCTATGTTTCCGACAGGGAACTGAAGCTGTTATTTCTGCTCTCACCAAAGCCACCAGACTCCATTGAAAAAAACTGTATTTTTACCTCGCAGAACACGTGAGTTGCTGGTCTACTGCTGCCACAATAGTTTAGTTTGTTTATGTTTTTTTGCTGCGTTCCAAATCGCATACTTTTTCTTTTTACTTTTAGTACGTACTGCATCTGTCCTTACAAAGTACGTACTGTTGCATGTAGTATGCATACAGTTGGGACATACTACTTGGTCATAACATTGCGTCTTGAACTTTGACCCTCTTGCTCATATATCCACTGGTGTTGTGGGTCAGAATATGTATAGTAGGACATCCTGGTATTTTTGGCATACTGCATTTGACGTACTACGTATTGGGACACACTAAATCTTTTTCTGGCATACTAAATAGTATGGTAGTGTGGGTACTGGAATGTGCAGATTGTGTGACTTTGGTTAGTTCGGATTCACCAAAGTCACGAGTAAAATTACAGGTTTTTTCAATGGAGTCTGGTGGCTTTAGTGTGAGCATAGATGATAGTTTCCTGTCAGAAAGGGCTGTCTGACAACAAGGTAAAGCGGTGAAAATATTCTAAATATAGCGTACACTCAAATGGATATTGATTCTTTTTTTAGGTGCGTCTTTCTGTTAGGTGGCTAAAATGTGTTTTGCTGCTGCCCCCATCCACAGCAGTACATTGCTTTGCTTGTGTCAGTAACTCCTGTCTGCTTCTCCACCTGGGGGCGTGTTGACCGTCATCTACTGTAGGTAATACACCGACTATGGATAAGTACCTCATACAACCTCAGTTAAAAACACCCAAATTACTATCCCTTTAACCATTTCAACCTCAATGATGTGACTTGATATTGAGAAAACATTTGCATCCTCTGCTCTCTACAGATGTTCAAATGTTTGTATGTAACAAGGAGACCTATGGCTACTTCCCTGTGCCACTGCGATCCCACAATACTTTACAAGACGAAGCTGACAGCTTCTTGCACACCGTGCTGGAGGTTAACGGTGAGTAGCTTGCATTCAGACTGAAGGCTTTACTTTTGCATCTAACTCCCCTTTTTTCCATAAGCTTGAAGTCTACTTCCTGCTTCTTTTATCGAATGATAACTATCAGCATGGGTTTCTATATATCATTTATACCATTTCTGCATCCATCTTCCCTCTCACTGTGTAGTGCGAAATCCCCCAGTGATGCCTTCCAAACACGTACCTGTTCCTAAAAAACAACCCGACAAACTGGGCTTTGATGAAGTGAGTATCGAGTGATGTGAAGATGGAGTCTGCAAAAATGGCCCTCTAGCCACTATCTGTGCTGAATGCCTTCACGCTGCTGTTAGAAATCTGTACTTACACTGACTGGCTCCTCTGTTGCCCGTGTGCAGGTGTTCATGATAAACCTGCAGAGGCGGACTGACCGTCGAGAGCGGATGCTGATGGCGCTACACCAGCAGGAGATTACTTGTAAGGTCATCGCAGCTGTAGATGGAAAGTAAGTTCACTGTGTTTAATGATTACATTAATTCAGTAGTCTGTAACCACACATGTCCTGTCTGCTCTTAATTGCTACCATTTTGTCACAGTTGTTCTTCTCTCTCTATTTCAGAGCGACGAATATGAGTGACATTCAGGCGATGGGCATCCACATGCTCCCTGGATACAAAGACCCCTATCATGGTCGTCCACTGACAAAGGGAGAGCTGGGTTGCTTCCTCTCCCACTACAACATCTGGAAAGAGGTGAACCCCAGAAGCCAAGCATTTGAACTAGGGCTGTCAATCGATTAAAATATTTAATTATCCATAGTTAATTGTGAATAATCTAAAAAAAATGTGCCTTGAAGGGAGATTTGTCAAGTATTTAATACTCTTATCAACATGGGAGTGGACAAATATGCTGCTTTATGCAAATGTCTGTATATATTTATTATTGTAAATCAATTAACAACACAAATATTGTCCAGAAACCCTCACAGGTACTGCATTTAGCATAAAGAAATGTGCTCAAATCATAGCATGCCAAACTCAAGCCCATCAGGCAACAACAGCTGTCAGTGTGTCAGTGTGTTGACTTGACTATGACTTGCCCCAAACTGCATGTGATTATCATAAAGTGGGCATGTCTGTAAAGGGGAGATTCGTTGGTACCCATAGAACCCATTTTCATTCACATATCTTGAGGTCAGAGGTCAAGGGACCCCTTTGAAAATGGCCATGACAGTTTTTCTTTGCCAAAATTTACTCAAGCTTTTCAAAACTGAGCCCGCTATGACCTAAAAATCGCAAGTTGCGTTAATGCGTTAGAGAAATTAGTGGTGTTAAAATACATTTGCGGGTGAAATGACTGATAATTCTGTGTCTGGGTCTTAGATTGTGGAGCGACGCCTGGAAACCTCCCTGGTGATCGAGGACGACCTGCGCTTCGAGATCTTCTTCAAACGGCGCTTGAAGAACTTGATGAGGGAGGTGGAGGACGAAGGACTGGACTGGGATCTCATGTGAGTTTGTGCTTCCTTCACAATTCCTTAATTCTCTTGACGTTTGCAATTGCTTCTCACTCCTCCTTTCTATTTCTTTCTTCCAGTTATATCGGTCGGAAGAGGATGCAGGTGGATCACCCGGAGAAAGCGGTTCCTAATATACACAACATAGTGGAGGCGGACTATTCGTATTGGACTCTAGGCTATATGATATCACTACAAGGTGCAGAGAAGCTTTTGAAAGCAGAACCACTTAAGAGGATTTTGCCAGTGGACGAGTTTCTTCCCATCATGTACAATAAACACCCTGTGTAAGTGCACCCTACCTAGTACAAGTACACACCATAGACTGTATATAAAGATGGACAACGGGGGCCAGTATCAAGGTACCGCCAATCACGATTCGAGCTTGCTAGCATGAGCCACCTAGCTGCTACGTTAGCACCACGGTAGCTGTTGTTTAGAACAGTGGTTCACAAACTTTTTCGGGACCCCTAAACTGACACAAGTTAGACCATGGACCCCCATTTGATAAGATTTTGTCTCATGGGTCCCCCATTTCATAGGCTTTTTGCTTTTATTAGAGAAAGTGTATGAAACTCATGACCAAAATAGTCACATAATCTGTCATCGTGGTACTTACTTGTGGGAATTATAGTTAAAATTAATGAGTTCCTCAAGGACCCCTGGGGGTCCCAACTTTGGGAACCACTGGGCTAGAAAGACACAAACAACTAACCATAATATCTCTATAACTACATTTATGATCAAATTGGCACATGTTCTATTACACAGACCGGTGAAGGTTATGGAAAGTTAAAGTTACATCTCCTCTCTCGTACAATTCCCGAGCCTCCGACTCCGTGACTACTTAACTCAGAGCAGCTGTCAATCATGACGTCTCACCCCCTTTTTATAGCATCAAATAACTAATTAAAACCAAACTTATCAGAAAAATAAACACTTGAACATAAAGCGTTATAAGAACTACCTAAAATGACAGAAACCATCTTTGGGAAAAACGTATTTGTTGTGTACTTTGACTTTTTAGTTTAACCCGTGTCCCATCCGCTAACATGGAGGGGACGGGCTTTATGACCTATACTGCAGCCAGCCACCAGGGGGCGATCGAGGTGTTTTGGCTTAACTTTTCGGGAGCTGTCATGTCGTTCATCTTTATATAAAGTCTATGGTACACACACTTAACATCTACTTCTGCTCTGGAGTTTATTTTGACATCACCTTCTCTTCCGCAGGTCTGATTATATGAAAGAGTTTGAAACCAGGGACCTGAAGGCGTTTTCAGCCGAGCCTCTTCTCGTGTATCCAACTCACTACACGGGCGACAAAGGCTACATCAGCGACACTGAGACCTCCACGGTGTGGGACAATGAGAAGGTCCGTACAGACTGGGACAGAGCGCGCTCAGGAAAAACTGGCGAGCAGGCCGAGAT
>CAKALG010000540.1:0-11796 GCA_916700815.1 Helicolenus hilgendorfi | reverse complement strand
GGCAAGGTATAACCTGGCCTGCAAACCAGCTTGATTAATGAGCCCTACATAAACACACACAAGTTCTCTCACCCTAACTCTGTGTGTGTGTGTGTCTGTTAAACACACACATGCTTTCCTACATGCACTTCCTTACTCACACTGATTAATACATAGACTTCAGTGTTCACTGTTACAACTGTTACATGGAGCAGTTTTTGTTTCCTAATATTGAGAAAACATTTCCCATAGAATCTAAATCTTGCTGTTACCTCCCCGAATATTCACGTATCCCACCAGACAACAACTGTCATAGCTCAGCAGATTAATAACAACAAACACTTTACAATATACAATATGAAACTATGTGGAAAGATTTATATTTGACTGTGTCTTTGGTTCGTATTCTTCAGTGTTGCACATTTTTTGCTTAACTGTATTTGTACTCTCAAAAAAAGATCTTTAAAGTTCAAAATCTAACTTACAGAAACCTGCAGTTACTACAATAAGTGTACTTTAATGCAATCTTTTACCCAAAACACGGTAAATATTTGCTCTTCATGAGGTTTCTTATGTTTTTTCCTGAGCAATAATTCAATATGATAATGTATTGCCTTTCAATGGAATATCATGATGAAATCATATGTCAAGATATCATGATACACAATTACGTCGTCTAAATTGATAATAACGAGCACATACTAACTCAAAATATTATAATTTAATTAATTAATGAGAAAATACGTCTTATACTTACTTTTCATTTGTCAAGTATTTAATTCAAACAGGAATGTATGAAACATGTGGTTATTTCATAAAGACTATTTATTTATTTAATTAGCAGAAAACGTGCTGTATCATAATATATATCGTTATCGAGATATAAAATATAAAAGATTTTGGCCATATCGCCCAGCCCTAGGCATATGCTGTAAATATTGTAAATTCCTTTGAGACAAATTTGTGATTTTGGGTTATATAAATAAAACTGACTTGACAATTACAGTTTTACCACCATATAATGTGTCAAACAAGAAACTTAAGCTGGTTGCATCACGTAATTAAAATATGCCATAAAAGGCCCCATACAGTAAGACGTCCCGGGCACTACTTCATTTCTCCTGATTTCAACAGGACCGTATACTGGGAACACACGTGCTAGCGGCTGGGTTGGGCTCGGCTTCAGCACTTCCCGGACACAGAGCAGACATGATGTGAGTGAGGTCGAGGGAGGGGTGTGTGTGTGTGTGTGTATGTGTGTGTGTGTGTGCCCTACAGGCTTACAAGCAACTATTTGCTTCACACACTGATGGAAATAAATAAATGAACTGGACTGTGTTTGTGTGAAGCCAATTACGTTTGGAGGGTGTGGAGAGAGAGTGGGAGGGACGGACAAATCAGTGACCAAACCCCTGTGTGCATGTGACAGCACGAAAGGGAGGGAGAAAATTCAGCTTAGAGCTCTATGGTGTTTAAGTAACAACACTGAATGTTTTCTAATCCCATTTCACTCCCTTTAACCACCGTTGTCTTTAATATTCTGATCTGTTCAGATGTGGTGCTGTATGAGTGCCTTTTAGAAGCCCGGGGCGGCTTTTTGTAATTGTTTTCAATGAGATTGAAGCGTTTTGCACGCTGCTTGTGCGTTGCTGAGCACCTCACGTTTTTACGCTCTGTGCGCCTCGCGTTGTCCACCTGCAAAACACACTTTGTCTGACCTTTACTGTGTATTTCTGTGTTTAGCTGAGCGTCTCACCTGGTCTGAGGGAGGCCAAAGTTCGTGCCCACCCCGACACGAGGAAGACTGTGCACCACCTTCTTAACCGTGGCTGCATCTGGGAAGTTGAACATGACTGCCGCTGTAGAAAAGCACAGAGAAACATCAATTTTATCATATCAAGGATTATACTCATCTTCCTTATATGGCATAAAATCACCACTTCAACTCTTGATGAGAGTGCCTCCAGTACCATTACACCGAGAAACGTGTATGCATATCCATTAGGGTGGCAATAAAAAGGTGAAATGGTAACATAAAGGTAATTATCAGGAGCTGTCTTACTTCTGTTGGCCATGAAGATTTCCAGAGCAGTATTCTGCAGCAGGTAGCGTCTGGAAAAGACGGCGCGGATCTCTGTGAACAGCCATTTTCCATGAAGACCTTCTGTATAGGCTAGAATCTGAGAGGCAGGACAGGAAAAGGGAAAGGAAGGGGTCAATGAAAATGGAATAAGGAATGGATATTTTAAAAAGAAAGAGACCAGAGAAGGACATAAGAGATCAGAGGAAGGGAAGGAAGGAAGGAAAGGAAGGGAAGAGGAGCAGACAGCAGGCTAGGTTAGTTCATTTTTCACACAGTGATGGCACGACGGCCTGAACAGCACGATTAATGTCTTATATTGATCAGCCTCAATGAAAAAGCGATCCCTTCAGCAAGAGAATGGGCGCTATTCAGCTGGAAGGAGTGAAGGAAATGTTTAGTTCACTAAAAGATAATCCATATTACAGCACACAGGTGAAAAGAAAATGACAATATATATGTATATGAGAAACTATAATATCTATTGTTTTGATATATTGTAAGGGTTTGATGTGACGAGGATGAGGTTAAGAGCCTGTTCTATGCTATTTTCTATATTTCCATAGAGTGGAGGAAACTATATTATATTAGCTTGCTCCAGATTTAAAAATGCTTCGATGAGCTGGGCTTAATCTGTCCCCGTGGAGATCGGCGGTAGCTGTCTGTCAGAGTGACTTGTCCTGATGGCCGCCCGCCACAGCGCTTGACAGACCCAGATGCTTGGCCCTGCCCCTGCGATTCACACTCCTACTAATCCAGCATTTAGATTTGCTACTAACCTACTTAGCACTGCTTTGTTAACTAGGCTTTTATTTCACCCTCTGCTTTTAGTTTCAAAGGCGTCTGCTGACAGCGGGCGTACAGGGACGTGGTAGAAAGGTAAAAGGGACACTTTACGTTTGTCACAGCGTGGTTCAGAGGCTGTGTTATTAATCAAAAATATTCAAATGTGAGCTAGCAAGCTAGGTCTAGTGTTAAGTTAAAGGAGCTCATTAAAGGCAGGGGACAGCAGAGGGGACCAGCTGAGGCCTTTGGCAGCCAGCTGAGGATGGCCTCTCCCTCGCCGTCTCTATGAGGAATAAGATCTGCCTGCATCACAGACTCACTTCAAAGTCTCTGGAGTTCAATTAAATGTGGATTAGTGGCTTGGAGAAGCTGGCTGGGGTTGCGTCCATCCACCATCCTCCTATCTTCCTTAACAGGGACTCAAGATGACTATACCAGTCACCGTCAGCCTGTAGCCAACCCCCGTCACAGAGACTACTGTGCAGCACGCACAAGAGTAAACAGCACAAATATTCATCATCGAGGAAAAGGTCTTTCATAAGGCAAAGTACTTTGCAAAAAGTAAAAAAAAAAAAATCCTGTTGCAAAGATTTTAATTTCAGATATTAAAAAAAAAATACTTTGCTTTTCATCCACTTCATGGAGCAAATATGAAATTCTCCTACGAATGTCCAGCAACACGTGACATACGTGTCAATTTCCGCTCGTTACATGCATACAGTCTTTTCAAAATAAACTTCAGTCTTCACAGGAAATAACTTGGTTAGGATTAGGCAACAAAACTACTTAGTTAGGTTTAGGACAAGATAGTGATTTGGGTTAAAATAACTCCGGACGTGGCGTAACTTAAGTACGGAAGTTACGTGACAAATAAATCAACGTAGAGTTCTGGTTTCACATGGGACACAAACACCGGTCTCCTGGGCAAAAGGCTGGTGTTTTTCGCTCTTTATACTTCTTGGTTCATGGTTACGGGGATAAATGGGCATTGATTTAATGATGATATATACATACACAAATTGCAGTGCATTACTTTTTGTAGGTATAGCTATGAACGGCAGATGAAAACAGCCTGAATAGTCTGTATAAACAGACTGTTAGGGACATAACTAATCACAGCTTTTCATTTCGTCCTTACAGTCTTGTTGCCGGTTTAGATGATTGAATTTTGATGACAAACAGGCCAAGACACCTGATTCGTTTTCTCTACTGACAGACATGATCCGATTACCATGTCAAGAACCCCACAGAAATTGCAACATGTTAACTTACATTTTTTTTTCCAGCTTCTATTTGATAAAAAAAAATGAAATTCCTGTTTTCAGGTGTATGATGAGTGAATGCTTGGTGAGTAACCTTTCACCTCCAAAAGGGAGTGGTTGACTCATTTCATCCCCAGGAGTACACCAATCCTAGACCTGGCGATGGATGTCACAAAGATGCTGAGGTGATGAAGTTGCAGTCTCTGATTCCGCAGATAGAAATGACAGTAGCGGAGGCAGCCAGATATCATATTTGTCCCCGGACCGATGAATCTCCTGGAACGCTGTAAATAGCACTCTGTGCTCCCGAGATCATTGTCCCTATCGGCAGCGCCCTTTCCCTTGCAGATGAAAAAGCTGAGTGGGTGACAAGGAGCGTGACAAACTATCCGCGCTGTAATGCTCTCGCCGTTCTGACCACGTCTGGACAAATTACAACGGCGTGGAGGATATTGTCCGAGCCGGAGTTATGGCTGCACCAGCTTCCTCTGTGACAGATAGTAATGGTGGAAGTGCATCAGTCAGGCTCAAAGAGATGAGAATGCTACAGAAGCAGAAGAGGAAACCAGACTGTGCTAGGTTTGGCATCACATTTACATTTTACTATCTGAACAAAAAAAGGGCTGCTCAGTTAAAAAAACGCTAAAAATAAAATGACTGAGGTTGAGAAGAGGACAGCAGATTCCATGAAAAGGATCAGGAGCTTATATGTCAACACAATCGGTTGAGAATAAAGCACAGTTTTATTGATGTTTCATCTCAAGTGGAACATTATCCATGGATTCAGGTCTGGTGTGTCCCCGAGATCAATTTCAAAGCGTCACGCGAGAGGACACAGCCAAACAGAAAACAAAGGAACTAGTCTTGATTGCGATGCTTTCTCTCTCCCGTCTCTCCCTCCTCCTCTTTCAACCTGTTTGTGCGCCGGGCTGCTGCTCATTTCTGAAGCACTGTCGTTTGTCTTTGTCAGACGCCCAAAAGACTGCGGAATGAAGAGGGACACATGAAGAGGGGCTGGGTGACTGTGGCTGCGGTGTGTAACCACACACACACACACAGAAACTGTCACTGCTGAATCTCGCAGAACGTCCTCGCCAGTGAACCCTCTCCATCACCCTTTTCCTTCGCAATCTCAGTCTCCTTTACCAGCCTCTTCAGAAACACGGGTAAAGTCAAGTGGAGGAACACGGTGACACTACAGATGAAATTTAATTGAAACGGCACTGAATTAGTGTTGAGTTGGAGGAGCAACAGACCAACTATCAGCAGCGTGGTTCAAGATAGATGAGGCTCTCAACTACCTTCGCCGTCGCCAGGCTGAGCGTGTGTGTGTGTTTTTGGGCTGATAAGACACTTGTGTTGAAGCGGACAGAAGCCACAGCCCAAATACCAATAAAGTAAATCCTTTTTAGTCATAAAATATGATTTAATTTTAACACCAATAGTGTTGTTTTTGTAAAAGAAATGCTTAAAATTGCACATAAATAGATGCATATTTGCTCGTTCGGTTTAATGGGCTGTGCATCCTTGAAGGAAAATGAGGTGATTGAAGTTCAATTTGTTGCCTGTTATTAAGTATTTCCGCATGGCTGCCTCAGTTAAAGGATAATGGATGAGGGATTTATTATTACCTTTTGGTCAAATGAAGTGGTGTGGGAGATAAGGTGATGAAATTAATGAGCGGGAGGAAGAGAGGTGATCCATCAACATCAAAAACGGAGACGTGGGACAAGCGGTATTGGGAGAACTTGATAGGATTCATAAAAAAAAAAAAAAATGTAAAAAACCTGTGGACTTCTCAGCGTGTAGAGTTGCTTTTCATTTCCCAAAAGCTGTCTACGTCAACACCCCTCGACACTCCGCACTTAACCACACGTCACAAAATGACTTTTACATGCAAACAATGGACTGAGGTTGCAGATTCGACATGAATTAAATGAGACTCCCCTTTTCTTATTCAAAAGTCACAAATACAAAGTAAACCGCTGCATACAGTTACATCAGAGCTACGCGGTTTGTGACTTCTCCTCGCTTGACTGACCACAGGATCAAGCCATCTACAATAACCAGAGTTTCAGCGGACCGAGACGCCGGTGGCGCTTTTACTGCAGCGGCAAATGAGAAAGAAATCACAGACAAACGCAAGCTGACATTTAAGGGCTTGTTGACACTCTCACCTGGTGCATCCACAAACACACTACAGATTACAACTCTTATAATCCTACTCTACCCATATTCTTGTTCGCCTCCTCCCCCTCTCGCCTCAACCCCCCACCATCCTCTGTTCCACACTGGTAAACGAGGCCTTGTCACTCCCCATCAGTAAATGAGTTCATCGGACTAACGAGCAAGCAAAAGGGCCCCGACACACTAACAAGGGTCTGTTGGCTGCCGGTGCCTCTGGACCAATCAGGACCCTCATCACCGTTGACACAAAGCCTCCAAGAGCCCTCTGGAGCCAATTAAGACAGATTTTGCTTTTGAGATTGAGTGATAGCCAGAAAAAAAAGATAGGAGGAGGGAGTAGGAAGGACTGAGAGTACTGTAATGGAATAGAAAGATGCATCAACATATTTACATTGTAAAGATTTCTTGAAAGAGGTATGCGTTTCAATCAAATTACAGGTAGAAGGTGTATGCTTGGTGAGTAGTTGTTGCTCGGGGTAAAACAGACAAGTCATACAAGAGGAAAACAAAGCTCCCTCACCGTAACAACCTGGAACTCATGTGACTTTAAGACAGTGCAGCCACATGACTCTACTTTCACACTCCAGCAGTTATCCTGTAGCCTTTGTGCCTCAGCGAGAGTATGATTTAACCAACTGGCCTTGACACCATCTCTGTCTGGTCATGTGCTCCGTGACTGTTGAACTATGGTAGTAGTGTAGCAGAGCAAGCAGTGAAATACATAGAGTGATATAGTGTCTGTAGAACAGTCAGGTTACCAAAGCTAGGGTTAACAGGTAACCTTGTGGTGACAACAAAAATACAGGAAAACACTGCGCCCAGCCAAGAAATAGTCCTGCACACAACCCCCCAGTAAAACCCAAAGACTGTATATAAGAAGTGGACGTCACCCATTGGTTTGTGTACTGCCATTTTGAAGCCTTGAGTTCGGTATTTTGGCCGTCGCCATCTTGGTTTTTTGCAACCAGAATTGACGCAAGAGGGTGGAGCCAAGTACAACTGAACACTGAGTAAGACATTTTTAGGTGACCCAAATGTTACAGTTAACTTTCATGAACTGAAAACACACTATGAAAGGGTTAAAGTTATAAGACGAAAACACGGACAACTCCCAGACCGGACAACGCCGTGGTGGCAACCTGACAATCACAAGCTTTAAGGCACTTCCTCATTGGCTTCACTTTTCAGACCCGGAGGTTGCCGCCTGGTAAAAACATGAATTTTTGTTTTTAAACCTTGTTTTTTTATGGATTAAAAAGATATAGCGTGTTAAGTTTTAGAGGTATTTGTAAGCATATTTTGTTACCTTTGAACAGAGCCAGGCTAGCTAGTTTCCCCCTGTTTCCAGTCTTTATGCTAAGCTAAGCTAACTGGCTGTATCTTCATATTAAACATACTGATCAGCTTCAATATAAGTAGTTAAGACCATTTGTGTCCACCAATGACTGATAGGCACGATTGTTCTGCCATCATGTAACTATTTCAAGATGTAATCTCTGGTCAAATGTAAAGGCCTATTTGCCTCGAGGGAAGTAAAACAAACTACAAGGTAAAAAAATAAATAAACACAACTAAGAAGCTGCGCTGGAGTGTGAGAGAATTAAAGCAAAATAAACAAGCCCAGCTTGCGGCGAGTGTAGGTTGTGAAGCCTAAAGGCTCAAAGCATTCAGTCCCAAACGTCACCCAGTAAGAGTCTGAAGAAAGTCCCCTTTGAAAGGATCTGTGGGGCCACTTAGTCTGAATTTAGCCTAATAAGGATTAAACCCTTTTTTTGGCCCTTTTCACTGTTTGCTAACAGGTTAGCCTTTTCTCCTTTCCTTTTTCTTGGCTGCTTAGCCTTTTTGAAGTGGGAACAAAAAAAGGTCTTGTGTGGATTTAGGGAAATGCTGCAGTGGTCTCGGGGTTAATTGGTGGAGAAGTGAAGACTTCAGTGCATTAACTCATTAAATATTCAGCCTTTGGGCATAAGCTACGAGTACGAAAGCCTCAAAAGGGCCTTAACACATAATAAGATACTAAAGCGGCAATACTAAACACTAATGGTGTCAGTAGTAGGGATATACATAAACATGGAATTCATAAATGAAATTAACAAGTCATAAACTCAGTAAATAAGACAATATGAGCCTTTTCGACATCACAGTGTTATGTATTTTGGCAAGATAGCATTCACGGATGCCAAAGTATAAAATGGCTCTGCTTGTTTTTTTAAAATCAGTGCTTCCTTTTTATTTTTACCCCCATCAAAGCTTAGACTGGGGCCACAAAGGGCAGAGTTAGTGGCTCAAAGGTGATGGGGAACAAAGGATGGATAAGGCCACATAAGTGAAGGGAAGAGGGGTGTGAAATGCAGCAGACATACACAAATTGAGAAGACCCTCTCTGCTGTCTTTGCATTATCTCCATGCACGTTTAAAACCTTTATCATAAAAATTCTACATGAGAAAGCACTTCATTTTGAACAGTGCGATAAAGAAATGTCATAGTGCACATAGAGCTAAATTAATACATGCTTAATTTAATTTGAATTGGACAACGATACCACAGCAACAAAATCAGCACCATAAAAATCAAGCTCAGCTTTGTACTAGGATATACTGCATATAAAATGCACTCCTAGACACCAGCAGCTACATACAGTATAAGACCTTAATAGTATTGCTGCACCTGTTGAGATCGCACTGAAAGGGGCTTAAATACGTTCCTTGATTTGTCATGCTCATCAGCAAACACTTGCACATCAGGAAAAGGACTAAAAGAATGTACATGCTTTTCACCGATATTCAGAAAATCGAGGAGACAGCCGAGAGCCACCGCTGAACGCAGGAGGTGTTTCAGACTCAATGCTATTGGTCCTCCACTCCCCTATAAGCCGCCATGGCAAACATCAGACAGGTTAAAATCGCTGACCGGCTCCTATCGCATTCTCCCCGCTTTCCTTCAATCTCTCATTTTGCCGTTTAGTGATGGATAGGCTTTTTTTGGGGTTAGTGCGAGGCTTCGCTGAAGTAAATTCTTTTCTAATCCGGCTATTGTCACCAGCTTAAGTGGGTGTGGGGTGAAAAGTACACCCCTCTTGGGGAATTCGGGGTTGGTTGTCCGAAGCAAAAGAAGAGGGAGAGAATGGGACTTGTATAAAGGGAACGGCTGTGGAGACTTTTGAGAATTTGAAGGTGACTCAATTGGAGCTACAGGTTTATCAGTGACATGTATTTTGAGTTACAGCTGTAATACAGTGAATTAAATTAGTGAGTATCTCCAATACACTGGAGGCAGATAAATTATGAAGTAATTAAAATACGTATAAAATCAGGATGGTTCTCATACACGATGCACAGCTATACCTACGAAAAGTAATGCACTGTAATTCATATACCCCACAAAATCAATTTGTATGTATCCACATAATTGTGACGCAGGAAGTATGAAGAGCGACCAACGCCACGTAGGGAGGAGGTTGGGGTGGATGGATGGGTCAAGAAACACCGGTTATCGTTAATTTTGTTGCCTAAACATAACAAAGTTGTTTCCTGTGAAGACAGAAGTTTATATTGAAAAAAAACTGTATTCATAGCGGAAATTGACATGTGCGTCACATGTTGCTGGACATTCGTTGGAAAACGCGCGAAAAATGGGGAATAACTTTTTGTAAGATATCATATGAGCCGTTGTATGAGGATATCCAGCAAACATGGAGCAAAATTGGCATTCATATTCGCTCTTCTTGTACTGTAGATCATTTTTGGTCTTCTGAAATCCTAAGGGAAATATCTGGCTCTCAAGCTGCTAAATGTCAAAGTTCACCAGCTGGTCTCTCACTGTGACTGGGCAGATAGCGTAGAATTATTTGCTGATTAGCAAAACAACTAGCTGAAAGAAGCTAAAATGCTCCGTAGAGCTGAGGAGAACCGCAGACTTGGTGATAATTATCAATTGTCTAACCAGACTCGCCGGATGGTTTGTTACTCAAAACCATCTGAGAAGCCGTCATTGGAAACAGTTTGGAAAAGGGCAGGCACTTTCAAAAAATACTTGGCAGGTGATTGGATGAACCATCTGTCAATCAACCTCTTGCCGAAAAGCGAAAACATTGCTTTGTTGTACTTTGCTTTTCTGTCAACGAAGAAATACCCTTCAGTTCTGATATAACTGATGCTATTGCAGCATCTACGCTAACCTCTTCAAGAGCCGCCATTGTTGTTTAGAACCAACAGTCGCCACTCCGTGTCGTCTCACACTACGGTCTCACACACCTTAGCCACGCCCGAAGCTACCAGTAGCTCCTCACAGGATGCCGATTGGTCTGTGATCTGGCTTGCCGGACACAAAAGCATTACTTGTAGCCTGACAAGATGGATTTTTCCGTGATCTTGTGACATCACAAGAATCCAGCTGCCGTGCAAGGTAAACAATTGCCCCCTTTCACATTACATACAGTACATATGTACATCTTTAAAGTGTAATAATTATTGATAGGGGTTCGGTCATTTTACTTTCATTGAACTTGTCCTCAGCATTTGATTTTACTACAGTATATTGAATATGGAACAAATTTGAAGTCAATCATCTTTTGCTATTTAGACGGTAGGTCAAAAAGATGATGGTGGAGTGGAGTAGAGAAGTAACTATAAGAAAAACATATTCATCCTTTGATTTGACTTTATAGTATTAAAGATAATCCGTGTATTAGAATTGCCTTTTCATTTATTCCACAGTCTTCCTTCTACAGAGCAGAAGTAAAGCTCTGTTGTGCTGATGTCTGCTAGAAAGGAGTCTTGGATGAGTAAGTAATCTGCAGAATGTCCCTATGGATGTGCCATTTCAACCAGACTGGATGGGTCATTAACCATAATGGCAATGGAGGCACCAGAATCCAGCAATGTTACATTCTGCTCTCCGGCACATGAGATGTCTTTACACATCAATGCTATCGGCTTACCTTATGAAAACGAATACATCTGGTTAGAATTACTCTTGATTTCTTTTAGGAATTAGCAGCTATAATGAATATAATGTCCTCGCCCTGTCATTTTGCCTTTGTATTTATGAGGCATTCTACGATTAGAAACACAGATAAAAGGAAGCCAAACAACGCACATATTTACTCAAATTCTTCAACATATGGATCTAGTTTTATCATCTGAAATGCAGCACAGACCTTTCTGACAAAACAAGACCACATTTACAATTCCAATTTCTAATATGCCGAGCTGGACATCGATCTTTGAATTGGAGCCGGGTGTCTCTCTGACCTCAGCTGAATAACAGAGGCTTGTGTGAACAGCAGGTACACAGGTGCTGATTGTAATATCAGTAGCCTACCAGGCAGACTGGCATCCATAAACAGGCCTATCCATCAGGCTGGTGTGTTGCCTTTGACGCGCGTGTCAGAGGCAGACGAAGGGAATAAATGATGGAGAGAGGGGATCAATCAAAGGAAGGGAGGGAGGCACCTGCCCCCTGACTGGCCCAGTCAAGCCCAGAGATGGAGCATGATGGAG
>CAKALG010000529.1:0-10385 GCA_916700815.1 Helicolenus hilgendorfi | reverse complement strand
TGTTGTTGAATGCTTAATGTTATTTTAGATTATCCAATTATAGTCAGAGCACATTAATTTACATTAATTTATTTGGTACTATGTTGCAGTAAATTAGTGTGTATTAATATGATATACAAAACATTAATATCTCAAGCTTTTCTCATGGACTATTGGATATTATGGTTATTATAATATACACCAAAAGTGTCTTTAGCTCTCAAGGGAACCATGTTAGGTTCACTAAAACATATGTGAAGCTCAGTTATGGAATTGGCTACTTGATATGGAAGGAAGCGAGCTGACCACAGAGTGTTTTTTGGGGATAAACAAATTATTTGATCACAGTCAAAAGACGTGTGTCTGGAGAGGGAGATAAACTTTATCAGGGTAAACTTCAGACTTGTAGTATTTCTTTTCTTTCTTCTGTTATTCTGTGTACATTTTTATTTATTTTATTTTATCTATTTAGTTGACATTTCTCACATAAATATGTTATTTTAAAGTATACAGAAGTACACATAATATTCTAAAAGTTAGTATATGGTTTAAATGTTTGATAAATAGTGGCATCTTGTCTTCTTATGTAAGATGGATTAAATGTTTGGCACACAAAAAAAACGAATTAACTTAAACTATGGATATTGTTGTGAGGTGCTAAACATCTGTTAGTTATCAGACAGTTCAGTTTTAACAGGTAGTTATAAAAAGTATCCTGAATCAATATCATGAAAAAAGAACTATCAATTGCATACATAGATATATTAGGAGATGTCAATATCCAATAATAGTATGTAGTGAGGCAGTATCAAAGTAGTCCTCTCTGCCTAGAAGTAAAAGTGTGTTTGAATCTGCCCACAGAAGGTGCATGTTGGTCATATTCAAATTGGCACAGATTGCTGTAGATATCGCTGGCACAAGTCTGCTAACATAAACTTTATACAACTTGAACATTATTACGTGGTAATCTTTACATCCCTTGAGAAAATGCAAACTCTCCATCGAGAAAGGGGTCTAATTTATTGGATCCTTCACAGATAGAGGATCTCTGTTCATCTCAGCCTCCACTGTGTGAGTCTCTCTCTCTCTCTCTCTAATGTGGCTGTACTGCCCATAAACAGACATTGAGTGATTAGCGCTGCTCTGCCATTGACATCATTTGCATTTTAATAGACCATAATTACAACTCGGGGAAAATAAATTGCAGTTTGAAGAATGTTTGAATTACTCCAACTCTCCGGCTCTCCTTGCGAGATAGCAGCGAGCATATGCAGGAGCTGCCTGGATGGTTAATACCGGGTTTCGGAAGTGTACAGAGAAGCGGGATTGCAGACCGAAAAGAGCAGGAGAGGACAATGTGGGCTGCGTTCGTGTCGTTCATGGCATGAATCAACGTTTTTGATACTGAACATTTTCTATAGTTTAGGTTTGAAACCACCGCAAATTGGGCACAGTATGTTTCACAAAACCACATTAAAACTGATATTAAAATGCAGACATTTGCTCGATGATACTTCACAGCAGGAATAGCTGTTGATGGACGCACATTGACTATTTCTGGGATCAAATCTGTGACCTTTCAGCTACAGAACGCGTCTCTAATCATGAAGCCGCCCTGCCGCCCTCCTGTAGATTTCTGCTTCCTCATTAATGCCTGTGATAATTGCAGTTTGTCCGTTTAATATCCCCCATTCTGTCTTATCGCCGCACCTCACCTGCTGAGATGTGACACCTCCCCTAGGATTTGCCGTGGGATGTCTAACCCTGGCAGCTAAAGCCCGTGTGACCCTGTAAGCAAGAGTGACAACACAATAATACTCCCTGCGCCTAATCTTTCATTGGTGGATTATCAGATTAGAGGGCCCCAGTTGTTTATGGGCTCGGTGACTATCGAAAAAGTTGATCTGTCAAGTTTATCTTACACTTGTCGTATCAAGGCAGTGTTGGACCATACAGTTGGCTGTGGATGGAAGATAAGGCCGACGTAGCTGAATGGAACCGCCAGAAAATGAGAAACAAGGCTTTTCTTTTTACTCCGACGATACACTTTATCTAGTTTAAGAAACGGACCCCACCACAAGCAGAACCGCTCTTCTGGATTCACTTGATTTCTTTGACCTCTTTGGTGTAACAGAGCTGACCTTTTTTTTTTATTTTGAAAGGAGATATCAGAAATCATCCACCAGTTTAAGACTCAGGTTAGTGGTGAGGAATCAAAGAGAACGTAATCCATCCTCTTTCAGGCTGCCCCCTTTGTGGCATTTCAAAGACTTGAACCGATATAGGATTCCTATCAATCTGTTGTTTTGACAAAGTAACGGGATAGAAGGAGTCCGTTATTGAACCTTTGGATGTGGTTCACTAATTCAGGCTAACTGGTTCCTTTCCATTACAAAGCAGCGACTCTGAAGGTCACGGCCTCTTCAAACGGGACTGCCAGAAGATATCAGTGAATAACAGTCAGAGATGAGATCACTATCTTTATAAATCTGCTCTTATCGGATTTGCAAGCCAAGGTGTAAATGTTTTGACATCGGCCCTGGTAGGATGGGAAGTTGAATTTCCAATTACTGGAGAGGCAGCCTTTATATGAGCAGAATGATAAACAAGCTTAATGATAGAATATTATTCACACTGTTCCAAGCAAACCTGTACAAAGCTTTTCGTCTCCAGTTTATATATGTTCGTCATTATTTTTGAATGACTTTTTTTGCATTATTACAGTTCTGATAAATGTTTAAAGGGGCTCTGTAGGCCAAATCTTAACCCTAAACATTTGAAATTAGACAAAATTAAATTCATAAATCTGTAAATGTATAGCATTTTACTCCCCCAGACTGAGGGTTTTGTTAATTTAATAGTCTAGTTAGTATCATCAGGACAAATACCTGCCAAATTAATGAAATCATCATCAGACTTAGCCGTGCATTGGCAAAAGTTAGCATGCTGACACACTTAACTAAAATGGTTAACATATTATATATAACACCTACTAAGCATTAGCATGTTATCATTGCAATTGTATTAGCATGCTGACATTTATCTCAAAGCCCTGTGGTGCCCAAGTACAGCCTCACAGAGCCCATAGCATGGTTGTAGACTCTTAAGGTTTTTACACAACAGGGGCGTTTTACTTTCTTTGTGTTATTAATCAAAGGTCAATATATATTTTTTGAACTGTTGTTTTTGTCATGAGTATTTTCACACAGAAGGTGAATATTACGCGGCAGAAAAAAAGCCAATGTTTTCCGGAGCAAGGTCGATTTTTCTGAGCTTTCGCACTGCGAATAAAGGCATCGACCAATCACATTGTGCAGAACGGACATCCTCAATACGAACACTGTAGTGTACAACAACACGGAGGCTCCGTGGTTCGAACCAAAACGGCAAATTTTATTACTCCTTTCAACCTTGATAAAGGCAGCGCATACCACATCCACTCCTTCCGTTCTTAACTGTCACATTAAAAGCACTATAGACTTTTTCACAGTGTGTTTTCAGTTAATGAATGTTAATTATAACCTTTTTGTCGCCTAAAAATGTCTTACTCAGCGTTCGGTTTACTTAGCTAATATTCGCAGGTGAGTATTTCACATTTTCATATTATTTATTCTTCACGCCGCCTATGTGTAAAGGCCTTTTGTCTTGTTATTAGGCCTTTAGTCTTGTTATTAGCATATAGGTCTGAATACCATTGATAATGTTGGCAGTAGAAGCAGCGACACATGTTTTGTCATTTTTAGTAGAAAGAAAACGGTTGAATTTACAGGGCATTTTGTGGCTTGCTCCAGCAGAATCCTCTGTCAGCTAACCTCTGCCAACTATATTCCACATTCACTGTATTTAGTGGATCACATTCATCAAACAGTGGCTTAACTGTTTGCCGATGCATGTCATCACAGTTGTGATTCATCTAAAGCCCCTTTGAGTGTTGGGGCACCGGATAGTGCCAAACAGCCTTAGTGTGAATTTATATGTATAAGCAGTCCCCTTATATTTTAGAATAGTAACAGCAGAACACCCTCCTAAAGGGATAATAATAATTTCCCTATGCCCCATTCCCATCTTATTTATGGCACAGCACACTGGTTTGTCACTTCCAGCCAGTGTGATTATTCACCTGGCGAGCATATTATTCTAGCAAATACCAGAGCTATAAAAAAAATCATATTTCATTCCAAGGGTTTGATGAGAAGGCGCTGAAACCCATTTTCCCAAATATCGGGTACTCTGTGCGACAAGAATATGGCTTCCCTGATTACATTATGCCTCGGAGCTGTGTTTAGCCAAATGTGCATGACTTGCAAGTATAATGTACAATAGGCTGCTGCTAGTGTGTCACATTAAGAAGAAAAAAAGATGGAGAGGAGGCAGAACGTAGAGGTCTCCTTTCATCAGACTATTTTCATGCAGATGGAATCCTCCAAGTTTGAATTTGTCCGTCACTGGAAATTAAAACTCAGTTAAGGTCATGTATTTCTGGTTACAATAGAGTGGCTGCAGGTCCTTGAAATATTGAAATGTCTTAAATTAGGTTATTTTAACTTGTGGCCTTGAAAGATTTCAGGTTTTCAGATATTAAATTAAATTCTGGAGGCTCGAAGATATTTCTTAGTGCAACCTGTTAAGGAGTCAAAGTCCAGCCCTGTCACAGTGTTATATTATCATATTCTTATTTATGTATTAAATAGGTCTAGGTATCTAATAGGTCTTTGGTAATAATATGAAAATAAGCTATACCATTTAAAAAAAACACAAAAAACATACAAACTAAACACTTTCTTATTTCAAAAGCAAACAATATCCCATATTTAAGAAACGAAATCATTCCTTGATACTAAAACAAAGCGACCTAAGCCACAACAAGAGGCAGCCTGCAGCACAGATGTCCGCCACATGGAGTGGACGCAACTCATTTGTTGCACTTTGCAGTTATTTATTTATTTCCTCGGTCTGGTATAGGGAAACATCTGTCACCTTTGCCTAAGTGCCTGCTTGCATGATCCATGGACTACGTTTCAGGATAAAACACCCCCATATTGTTTGGCTCAACGGTCCCGAGCTCAGGTGCAGGATCCTGTTTGGCATTTGGATCGCCCTGCTGTTGCAATGGAGGCAGGCAAGACCCAAACACCTGGAGACCTGATGTGTGCCACCAGAATTAGCAGTCGCTGCCAAAGCTATCACATGGCTTTGCTTTGTTTTTTCAGTGACATCACACCTTCTTTTGATGATTTTTTTTTTTTAATTATCAGTGTGCTTAAATTAAAATGCACCAGTTCTAAGAGTAGGTTTATATAAATGGAAACGTTTCCTTAAATTAATATTTATATAGTTTTTGAGCGATATATCTGTTAAATCGATGACCAATGAATAAACATATGCTGTGCTATATATATGGATACACTTATTTATTTTATAGTTTTTTTAGAATAAATAAATAGACGTCAATGCTTGTTAGCTGGAGTGGTCAGTGCCATATATGGTCTAAATTGCTCCTGTTTCCTTTCTGTAGTCCTTTTCCTAATGGCAGTCAGCCCACCCTCAAAGTAAATTAATCAAATGGGCATAGTGCCACACTTGTGGAACAAAATCTGACGCTCGTGTCTGAAGTATTTGAAGTGTCACCGAAGATAAAGGATGTCGGAGAGGTTCTAATTCTCAGAGCCCCAACCCCGAATAGCCATCTGTATTCTCGTTTCTGCAGCACTCACTAAATCAACACACTCGACACAAGCCCGAGGATGCCTCCGCACAATCATGCATGACAACATCAAAGCTTTTCTTTATTGCCTCTCCTCTTCATTTTCCCCCTCCTCATCCCCTCTTAACTGCTATCTGGAGCTAAAAGCAGTAGTAACCACGGCAAATATTATCTTTGGGGTTAGTGCAAACACTGAAAAATCCCAGCTGTCTCTTGTCAGTGGTTTCAGTCACAGCTGATAGCAGTGCTCAAGGATGATTTTATCCTCGCAGAGGTGCGAATTTAACACGTAAACCTGCATGCACATGGATTACGAGGAACGGTTTGTAGACCTCCCATCTTCCCAACAAATCCTTAGTTATAGACTGTTTTCAGCATTCTTCAGGATCTCCCCTTAATTGCCTGTCTTTGTTCCTACCTCAACATATTGACAACCATAAATCTCTAAAATGTCGAATGAGCCAAATCCCCAGATTTCCATGAGCGGGATGTTTCAATGATAAGCTGGATCTGTCATTGGGGAGCCACTCAGCACCCACAAACAGATTGAGCAGGCACCCAAGATGGATCTGTCGACACTTCATTCTGCATATCTCTATTTAATGATATTATATTTCATTTCCCGAGCAAAGAAAACACCATTACCCAAAGCAGTGAGTCGGAACGAGCCATTCTGCAACAGATTCCAGGCCTCCTTGGTGGTACAGTAATTGAATTACAATCGCATATGACACAAAGTTTGAAACCGATTGGACTTGTTTCCATTTGTTCCATACACACTAAGCTCAACTTTGCACACAGTTAAAAACATTGAAGCATACAGCAGCTTAGTACTGTCTCAATATGACCAAAGATGTTCTGGGATCTTCAGTGGACATCAGCTGGAACCGGCTACAAACAGAAATTATTATGCTACATGAACATATAAGTAAAAAGATAGGGACAGCTGTTTGAGGCATGCTATATAATCCCGTCATTTTTTTTAAATTAGCATAAAGGATGAAATGGGTGGCCAACCAGTAGCGAGGTCACAAGAAATGGTCCTAAGGCAGCATTTAGGTTGATTTCTGACAATCATTGGACCCATATTGATAACTGCCTAAAATTCATTTCCCTGGTAACTGCGGTTAAGTGCTTTGAAAGCCATTGGGGTTTTGAAAAGTGTGCCCGGTTGTTTTGACCACCGATTGAAAAGCAGTTATCATTTCAATGGGAGCGATATGCTCATAGGGGAAAGGACAAAAAGGTCAGCAGAAGTGGAGTAAGTGCTCCCTCCGGCACAAACACAAGGCCATTCAAAAGGCCCCACAGAGAGACCGGAGGAAATTGATTTCAGCTTTATTCCTGGTCAAATGCATAACTCTGCTGGCGGGTGACCCAATGGTGGACCTGTCCACTCAAATTAGGAAACCATTTGGAAGATATGGCCTATCACACTCTATGAATATTGCGCCACAATAACATTATTTCACACATCAAAACATCTAGAGGTCATCCAGTGCTCCTGTTTTGTGAGTGATGATCTTTTTGTCGGGGCAGGCCCCCCATCTACTAAAGTAGATTGTGATAAGTGCACTGTACGATCTCCACTGGCAAAACCGAACAGTGACACTGTAAAACGTTTCTGGGGCACTGTCATTGGCACAAATTACATAAAGACATAAAAGCTTTCGCTACCGGCTGCATGCATGACAAAGGTGGGTTGGCACATATTTTTCCCCCATTGATAATGGAGAAAGAGTGCTTTCAGCTCGACTGAGCACCCCCCAACACCGATCGCCCATCATCATCCCCCTTGAAAAGGCAAGAGGGGTGAACTTAGGGAGGTGGAACATATAGTACATCAGCTGTCTGACAGTTTTAACACCAGCTGAGTTGACAGGTTTTGAATGGATATTTATTTACTTGGTCAACTATTCAGTTATTCGCAAGCAAAGAGGAAGCCATTCACATCGCCTTGGATGTGATGGTAATGGTTTAATTAGAGTCTCAGTTCGAATTGTCACGCAATCTTTGCTCTAGTGCACCGGTGTGCCTTATGTGAGCCAGGAGACTGTTTGAATTCCATGTGGTACAGAAACTATATTAACATGGCACACATGCAATTCGTCATGCAATTCTTCTTTCTAGCAGGGGAGGTAGTAGCAGGAAAAGAGACAGCTGTGAGGTTCTTCATTCTTGTACAGTTTGTCCTTTTTGAAAACATGTCTGTTAATGTGAAGAACATTTGATGACTAAAAGTGCACTATATAATGTATTTTGAGCCATAGTTTTAGTTGTGATCAGTAAAAAAACTAAAGGGTTGGTTCACCCAAAGTGACAAAAAAGTATTTTCAGTTTCCATTGGAGCTATTTATTTGGTAGAAGGTAGTTCCAATGCAAACTGCAGCAAGGTTTGTGCTTCATCCAGAGTGACCAGGAAAGTGTTACTGGAGAAAAACATTGTTGTTGAATTTAGAATGTTTCCCTAATCTCTGCACGAATCTGGGAATAACATTTGAAATCCTATTCACCGCCGTCATGCAGTATTTAAAGTAATTCAATTTTTTTCCCCACCTTTACCAGCTACAACAAACACATTAATGCATCAATACTTATAATCCAATAATATAATATGCTTTATTCTGAAATGGGCTATTCTGCATAATGAGTACTTTTACTTTTGGTAACTTAAGTATATTTTGATGCTAATACTTCCACCGTTGGCTGGCGTGATTGCGTTAAATATCCTAAACGACCTCTGTAGTTTAATTTACAGTAGCCACTTGTTAGTAACCGCCTTTTTTAAGATATGTAAGGGCTTCAAAGATTCAGGAGTGGGGTCCTCACTGACTTATTTTATGTTGTAGAACAAAACAAAATTTCAGGCATCTAACCAAAAACTCATTCACAAAACCATCTACTTCGAGGCGAGGGAACCATCCATTTCCGTGTTTTAGGACTCATTCTTGCAGCATTCTATTGTGCTGGCAACAGGAATCTTATGGACAGGTGTCTCAAAACACCTGTCCATAAGTTATCTATGTCATCTATAAAAGTTATCCCCATGGCACAACAAAGTTAAGTGGGAAAATATGTAATTTGGGTGAACCGAGCCTTTACATGTGCACTTGTTTCAATAATCTTATCTTTTTAAAGGCCATTGGTAGAACAATTGCAATTATTTCATTCATTGTCATTGACATTCACATGGTCTTCCCACTCAGCAAGCTCATTTTACAGTCAATGCAGTGCCCTGTGGGAGCTCTCCGCTTATAGCCACATACTGTGTATACATGATTTATGTATGTTTTGTTTGCTTTGCTGCTTTTACAATGGTGCAAATGTGGTTGAGTTAAGAGCTGATTTTCAGCCCAAAGAAGAAAAAAAAAAAGGCCAATGTTTTTTTGTTACCCACAACCACTATGTTTATACACTACACTACAGTATATGAAGCAGGACGGGAGCATTGGTACGGAAAAGAGGGTTGTACCAACCATCGCTATGTTGCTTCAACACCACGGACCTCGGGGCTTTGCTGGCTGCCAAGCTGCAGTCACCCACAGAGCCGTGTGCTTATTTTCTCTGCCCTCTTCTTGACCATATGGAGCATAAGGGTCATAGGGACACGGTGTATCACAGATTTGTCCCTGTGTGTGAGAGTGTGCGTATGCATGTGTGTGTGTGTATATGTATTGCCTGTTTTGCGAAATGAGCCAAATCTGCTCGCTCGTGTCTGTGGATTTGGCAGCGGGGTGCATTGATTTTGTCAGCATTTGCATTTTCCTGCCAGCCAAGAATACTTTTATTAGCTCTCTACCAATATAGATGCAGAAAACCGTTCATAGTCTTTCCACATTCTGCTGTGTTGGACTTAGCACAATGGCTGTGTTCTTTTCTCTGCTTATGCAGGGATTCCTTTTTTCCATTAAATTCAGAACTAAGAATCGCAGAGCCAGTGCGAGCCGTTTCTACGCATATAAACGACGGACTATTCCACGGTACAAGTGTAAGGAAAACCCAAGATGATGAATGTAAATGCCAAAGGTCAAAGACACTATATAGGTGGAAGATGATGAAGTGTCTTTTACTCCATTGCCAGCTGATCCGGGGTCAGCTTGTCAGAGCTGACACGGTGACATAGTAGCAACCTCTCACTTAATCACCATATTAATTCACCCATCACAAAGCCCTAATGACACCGCCGCTGGCCGATTAATCTCCGAATTTGATTTAGCGAGTGTCCATTCATCATAACTGACTGTTTCAGTATGCAATCAATATGGCCCTTTTAGCGCTTCGGACACCTAGACCTCAAGAGGTACACAGTCATGGTGTGAAGAGTGTTGTGATAAAGTAAATGCTTGCCCAGGCCAAAGGGGAGAAGCATCAATCATATACCGGTGCATACATCAGCCGCACTTTTTCCTCGGGTTCTCTTGAAAGCCTCTTTGAAATACGAATCAAACGGTGCTGATGAGAGCGCCAACGCTCTCAACAGCGAACATGTGTCTATCACTTCGTAAAACACGTCCTCCCTGACCACAATGAGTAAATAATTTTAGTTGGGAAACACGTAGCGACACAGCCTCATCGCTAGCGGCGCCCAATTTACTTGTGCGGACTTGTTTATATTCCTGTGTCTTGGAATAAGCTGCGTTGCTAGTGCACCTTGTCAGTATCCCTGCACGCTCGCGCTTGGACACACTCGCCCATACATACA
>CAKALG010000525.1:0-10352 GCA_916700815.1 Helicolenus hilgendorfi | reverse complement strand
AGCACGCTTGCCGCGGGACACAAGACCCTAGTGCCGGAGCTCCTCAAGGAACTACGGAAGCTCAACAGGCCAGATATCCTGGTCATCTGCGGAGGCGTCATCCCACCACAGGTAACCTTTGACTTCTTTCATGATTATCAAATCTCTAAGAGAGAGAGAATTTTCCCCCTCATTTTCTTGTCGTCCTTCTGTTGTTACATGCCATTTAGTAAACATCCATCTTGCTTTGTTTCTCTCTCATTGTATCTTTAATTTCTCTGTTTTTACTCTTCCAAAGCAACCTCCTTAATGCCACAGTCCACAGCAATAGCACAAGCTTTGCTTTATTTGTTTTTCACTAGAGCTGTCAAAGTTAATGCAATAATAATGCACTGACACAAATTTGTTTTAACGACACTAATTTCTTTAACGCATCAACGCAACCTGTGATTTTTAGGTTGTTTTGGGCTCAGTTTTAAAGCAAGAGTGAAAATCATCATCATATGAAACTAGAAAACCTAAGGAATCCATTAGTATCAACCATGTCATACTAGCTTGTAGTGAAGGAGGCAAAATAACGCTCCAAACATATGCTAAAATTTGGCGAGGAAAAACTGTCACAGCCATTTCCAAAGGGGTCCCTTGACCTCTGACCTCAAGATATGTGAATGAAAATGGGTTCTATGGGTACCCACGGGTCTCCCCTTTACAGACATGCCCACTTTATGATAATCACATGCAGTTTTCGGGCAAGTCATAGTCAAGTCAGCACACTGACACACTGACAGCTGTTGTTGCCTGTTGGGCTTTCTGGACAATATTTGTCATTGTTTTGTGTTGTCAATTGATTTCCAATAATAAATATAACATACGTTTGCATAAAGCATTTGCATATTTCTCCACTCCCATGTTGATAAGAGTATTAAATACTTGACAAATACTGCATACTGTCGATAGAGACTTGCTGTATAAGGTGGGGACAGTTAGAGTTGTGCATTTTTATCTGTATTTTGCAAGCTTTTTTTTTTCCCCAAATCTCTTCATTGGTTTTGGCACAGAAATTGATAACATAAACAATTGGGAGTAGTGTTAACACTGTTCTGTGTTAATCTATTGCAAACCCCACTCCCACCCACATCAGGTCTTGTTTGGTTCTTGTTTGGCCCCTCCTAATCCTCTCAAGCCGAATGCACTGCAGTATCTCACGAGTCCATCTATTACGAGTAGGTGGGGATCAATATATCCATTTAAGGAGAAAAAAACCTCCTAGCAAGCAGACTGGTGCATGGAGTAACTTGTTTTAGACATTGAAGGAATTCCGAAAAGGGCAGTGAGGGGTTTAGTGTCTACTTCTTTTACCCAAGACCCCACTAAGTGAAGCTAATGTTTGTTAATGTCTAGGCTTGACGTTTTGCAAGGGCAGTAAAAGCATCACATTTTCCCAGTACGTGTGAGGCATTTTCTTTCAATAATTAAAGCCTACCCTGAGGATTTTAATAATAAATAATAATATTAATAACAATGAATTGAATTGAATTTATATAGCAATATAACAATAAAATATTAAGACAATTTACACAACAAACATGCAATTAAAAACGTCAAATTAGGATGAATACAATTATAGACAAAATATTTCCTGACACAAGTTAAAGTAAAATTATAATAATCATAAAAACCCTAGGGGAAAGCCAAGAGGAACAGTTGAGTTTTTAGATTAGATTTCAAAAAACAGCAAGAGTCTGAGGCCATGATTGTTCCCGTGAGCTGGTTCCACAGGTGTGGCCCCAACGACGAGAAGGCCCGATCCCCCATGCTTTATCCTCTAATGAGTTGTGTGAGTTGCTGGTGTCAGTTTGATGACCGCATTCTACACAGTGAGCTTTATTCATGTTGATATCGCCACCACACTGTGCATATTTAGCTGTGCCTTTTAGAAGATGATAGAAAAATGACTTGACGGCTCTCCGAGGCTTTTAGCTTACATCGCCCCCGGCATCACTGCTGGCGACCTTGAAGCAAATGCATGCAGTGCACTCTCATTTCCTTTCATATGCTCATGTCAATCTTGTCTGCAAAACACATTTCATCCCTTTCCTTTTGGGGCCACTTTGAATCATGCTACAGCATAATTAGCATCATGCTCACATAGGGACTGTGTACGTCCTTCTTTCTCTGCATGAATAAAGCTGAATTTCTCATTAAAGCTGCAGTAGGCAGAATGTTTTTGGCATCATTGGGCAAAAACTCCAAAATGTCTTTTCAGCATATTGTAATTGAAGTATTCTGAGAGAAAACTAGACTTCTGCACCTCCTCATGGCTCTGTTTTCAGGATTTAAAAAAATCTATTGGCTCCCTATTGGCTGTTCATTCAACGGGGGCAGCTGTCAATCACTCGCAAACTCCAATCAAACGGTCAAACGAGGCAGCACTGATCAAATATGAATCAATATTCTGTTACTGTAATGCCTATTTCTCACCTCAAATGTTTTAAGAAACTTCTTGTAGTGTACCGTTTAGCTGTAAAATGAGAACATTTTCTCCGGCTCGTGGGCGGTGCTTCGTGTTTCTTCAACTGATCTCAACATGGCTGCTGGGTCACAAATGTTCTCATTTTACAGCTAAACAGTACCCGAGTACACAGAAGCCGTTTTATAAAAATAACTTTTTTTAAACGTATCAGCTCCATGTCGACCTACTTCAGCTTTAACTGCACTTCATGTAAACCGTGTTCTACCTGTGCGTGTGTGCAGGACTATGAGTTCTTGTACCAGAGCGGCGTGAGCGCCATCTTCGGCCCCGGAACCAGGATCCCGCAAGCTGCAGTGGACGTTATTGACAACATTGAGAAGAGCCTGGAAAACATCCGGCAGGCCATGTGAACTCAAATTACAAACTTAAAAAGAACTGTTTATTCATGTTGTATCAGCAACAAAGCCACAACTGGGAGCTCACACTGCTGTACGGAATCGGTTTGACTTGTCGCATAAGATTGTAAAAAAATAACAAAAAAAATGTCATTCCCCACCATGAGAACACAGCATGTACAGCAGATACAAAATGAAAAGCATCCTCACTGTTTTCCATTTTCAGTCCTGTAACTTCACAATGAAAATAAGTTAACATCACAAACGTAGTGTTTTAGTTTTGTTTATTGACAGTATCACTCAAAATCGAAAGAAATCCTGTCCCACATAACCTCTGCAGTCGGATAAATGGTGATTTCATCCCTTGCAGCATGCCTATGTGTGAATTGCAGTGGTTACAGGGTTATTAATATCCTGTAAATATCCTAGAAATTCCAGAACATGAGTGGAAAACCTGCCTCTTGGTCAATACTATAGAGTTTAATTGGAAATACTTCAATATTTCTGACAACAAACAATAAATCATACACTACATTTAATCAAATTAGTATTTGCTAAACAAACATAATACAGTACCATGTGATAGAAACATTGGCTTGAGCAGAGCATTTTTTGGAATCCAAGTTTAAACATTACATCACAGCACTATAAACTTACTTGGAATGTAATGCTTTTATTGTGAAATTTGTGTTTTCTCTAATGTGTAACAGGGTGTTATTAGTGCCAGTGAGATGGAGATGAAGATGGATGGGTAGAAATCACATCAAAACAAACCTCTTATTACCCCTGGGGTTTATGTTCATGGATATATTCTCTTGAAAGTGTCCTTCTGTTGTCGTGATCTCTTGCATCATGTTTAAATCATCTGACTGCCATTCAAAAATAAAACCACCGAACAGTGATTATATGGAAATAGTATTTTTCTACTTGTGATTCTGAATCAGGTTTAGCGCTCTTTGGTCTAAATAAATGTGAACTTTGGAAATGTGACTTGTGTCTAAAGATAATATGAATTGTAGCACCTTTATTCTGAGATATTTAATCACATTAGATGTTTTTTAAGCCTGAATGACAATATATCAAATCTAACTGGTGAGAGCTTATGAAAATTCAGCGAATGATTTATTTTGACACCGGTTTGACATTGACTTAATTACTAATTGCTAAATTGCAGTAATTTGCTTTGCACGGTGGTGGAACTCATGTACTTGTTAGACCTTGCAGCAAGTACGAGCACAGTGATTGGCTGTAAGCGTGAGGACATTATGTTACTTTCACAGTCCTCCATTTATTTTCAGTGTAGCACCTCCAGTTCATTATATTAATATATTTTCTGCAGCTCTTCTGGTGCTGTGGGAGTTGTTGTTTTTTCAGCAAGGCTAGGGCGTAAAGTGGCACTAGGATGGCAATTGGTCAGTCGGTCCACCACTTTGCTCCAGACTGAAATATCTCGACAACTAGTGGACGGGGTGCCACGAAAATTTGCTATTCATGGACGCCTGGGGATGAATTGTAATAACTTTGGTGAGTATTCCACTCCTTTAACATTGTAGGACCATCAATATCATCTTTCTTTTATTGCATGCATTCTTCTTCTTTGTCAAAACCTAGTGCCTAAATTACCAACAATGCAAGTGACATCACTTTAAGACATTTATTAGATGTCACGTCACGTAGTTCCCTCTGGAGCCACAAATATACATTTCACCTATGCAGTAGTACTCCACAAGACCTGTTTTGATATGTTTTATGTGTGACCAAATACCTGTAAAACTAATTACGGTCCCATAAACATTATACCTATAACACATAAACAAGCTTGTATTGTCATTGTGAGTATGTTAGCATGCTGCCTTTATTGTATAGCCCTGCTGTGCCAAGTACAGCCTCGCAGAGCTACTAGCCAGCGTCTTGTTGTTAGTTATGTAACCAGTGTCATGGATATATTATAAAATGGAATATGTGTACTACATGTACACACTTCAAAAATCCATTACCCCTCTGCACACCATGTTGGATCCAGTGTCGTGAGTAAAGGCTAGCAATCGGGGAGGAAAGATATTCTTGCCATGAGTTTCCAAAGGTTGATGTGGCCACATCATAAAAAAAACTAAAAAAAAACATTTAAATGTCAAAATTCAAGAACTGAAAGGTGACTGCATGCAAGTCCCAAAGTTATCTGACTGGAATTCAGGATGAGTATGACTATCATGGCGAATTTATTGTCCACTATTTTATTGTATTCAGTCAGTGTTTATTTTCAAACATGACCAATGGATTGCACACACAAATGAACTCAAGGTTCATAGCTCTACATTCACAATTTTTTTAGAAATAATTCAACAGTCAGCAGTACAAGATGCAATAAAAAAAAGCTACACATTTATTCAAGCTCAATGAAAGCGAAAGCTTGAAACAGGAATTGCGAGATTGCAGGTGAATATATGAGGAAAAAAAATATGCCTTGTGTAAAGCACGCCTACGCCTACTACGTTGTGAAAGTGAAACTTAAAAGCAACACGTTCTAACATGTAAAACTGAATGAAACGTCATGTTTTGAACACAAACAAAAAGGCTTCTTTAGGTTTAGGCAACAATACACTGGTTTTTAACACCCTGGTGACATGAAAATCAGCTACATACTGATTTCTAAAAGAGCCTTTATTTCCGTAGTTGTGAATGTTCACAAAGTTTCAAAGGATTTAAAAGGATAAAGCTTTATTTTATCTTTTCTATAGATCCAATCCAATTAAAAGGCCAAAAGAGAAATATCCTATTAACAAGCACTTTGTGCCTTAACACTCCATTGATACTGAAAAACGATCCCAACTCAAGGTCCACTTACTCGTTTGTTCTGGGACCTTCATCTGCATCACACAGTTCTCATTGACGGACTGAGTTTGTCCAGTTGCCATGGAAATAGATGTTGAAACTTTCTACAGTTCTGAGCAACCATAGGACTACTTATCCACTTCAACGTGTCAAGGTCGATGCTAACTGAGCTAACTCAATCTGCTAATGACGACTGTGTGATACGGTTGATACTTGTTAGTAGAATAAATACAGTTTTTAGTTTTGATCCAAATTCGTTGATAATAAAATAAAATGACAGTCTTATCCTTAACATATAATATCTGATGAAATGATAGGAGAAGCCAACATACATCCATTAGACATGGTAAACATGTTTGTGTTATTTTTGTAAACATTTTTAGAGGCAGACGTATGAAACATGATCTTCCAGTTTTCACTTAATTAACATTTAGCACATACAGTAGCTAGTTGGTAAATGTTATTCCTGAACTGAAAGTGATTTTTTTCCTGTTTTTTTTCTGGAAAATACTGATTTGTTGTCACAAAATTATCAAAAAAATATTTTTCAAACAAACAAGCATCTATCACAGATTGAACCTGAAGCATTTAAGTAAACATGTCTTCTTTTCCTACTCTTTATCTGTGCTCTAAATACGTTTTTTTTTTTGTCATACCTTTGGTTTGTAATGTGTTAAAATTATTTTTCTTTAGTCCTGTAAGGCTGCCACTTGCTTCGTTCACATCATTACTCAACAGTGAGTTGGCCTCTATTTCAGGGCTACAACGGTTTTGGGTTTTCTTAGTCAGCTTTAAACACAGTTAACTCTTATCTATAGCTTAGTTGGCTGAATTTTCACAGCATTTAACATATTGTGCAAACATGCCCTCTCATTCATCGTGGCCACACATAAAAGAGGCCAGCATTACCCTGCTTGTTATATTATAATAGCACACACCATTGTGCTGGGAAAAAATACAAAGCAAGGACAGTAACGTTTGTGAGATAACACATTACGACACTACAAAGTTCTTGTCTTTCAATCCAAAAATCTCTGTCTTTCACTCCGCGATCTCCGGCAAAGTCGACAGTACTTCTGCTTTTGACTTGATGTCTGCGCTAACCATATAAATGTCGGTGTCGTTGATGCTGTTGGAGACGTGGCACGGGTTAGAGCCGGGGCACATCCACAGCTGCTTTACCTCCCTTTTGAAGCTTTGGCTGAAGATGTAGTAGATCATAGGATTGTACACGGTGGAGCTCTTTGCAAACATGCACGGCAGTAGACTGACTTCAGGTGGGATGGTGCTACTGTCACCGAAAATAGCCCACAGGCTTACTATGGAGTAGGGCGACCAGCAGACTATGAAGCCTAAGCTGGTGAGCACAGCGATCTGCAATAGAACAGGAGGATATAACACATCAACAAGTTATTACTAGTATCCTTTTATTGCATTAGCAGCCACTGGGACTGTTTGCATTTGCAATATCGCACATCATGCTATTTCACAATGTCAGTTTAGCCATCCTTAAATAGCAGACCACTGTCCATATAATAAAGAACCTGTTTAATTCAGTATTGAAGCCCCCCAAGAACAAACTGGTGTATTAAGGCAACCTACACTGAGAATCCACATAATAACAGAGCTGTCTCATCAATAAAGAGTGACTCACCACTAAAAGCCTCCGATGGAGCTTGATAATATTGGGGACTCGGTTGCTGTTGTTCATTGACTTTTTGTAGGTGAAATAGAGTTTGATGGCGATGCCAAAGTAACAGCCGGTGATGATGATACAAGGCATGAGGAGGTTAAAGATGAAAATAGAGATGACGAAAGAAAAGCCCTCATGTTTCATTTGTCCCCAGGCGAGAGAGCAGGACAGGCCGTAGGGCTCCGGGCCGTACCTCCCCCAGCCCAGGAAGGGGAACACAGACCAGATCAGAGCGTACAGCCAGGTCCACATGCACAGCATCTTCACCTTCCTCCAGCTGATTTTTTCTTCTGCAGAGAAAAAGAAAGGTTGGTTGTTTTGTTTCTTTTGTTGTTTAACCACGCTGTACACTACAGACAGGTGATCCTTTATTGAGATACTTATATGGGCATAAGACAGTTTGGATCAGAGTCACACAAACATACTGTAGGGCTGTATTGAGAAGATTACAATAAGACATTCAAATTTGAAATAACTTCTCATTAAAGGGGATCTATTGTACTTTTTTCCCTTTCCTTTTAGTGTGTTATAATTTTTGTGCATGTAAAAGGTCTGCAAAGTTACAAAGCCCAAAGTCCACACCAAAGGGAGTTACTCTCCCCCACAGAAACACTGCGCCTGAATGGCCTGAAATGCCTTGCTTGAAGTTCCGCCTTTTCTTCCGTAACGTGGTGATGTCACCAAGTAACACATTTGCATAATACCTGCCTAGCGGCTAGTTTGGCACGCTCTCAAGCAAAGCTAGTTAGAGTGGAGCTGGAGCGCAGTCTGAAGAGTTTGGTTCAGTTGACCAATCACAACAGTGGGCCAGCTGACCAATCAGAGCAGACTGGGCTTTTCCAGAGAGTGGGGCAGGAGCTCGAACAGAGCATTTCAGACAGAGGGTGAAAAGAGGTGCTGCAGCACAGCCGGTATGAGGAAAGTAAAGCGTTTTTTTTTTTTACATTAAAGCATGTAAACATGTTCTAGTAGAAACCCAAAATACAAGAATGTCCCTGAAAATAAGCACAATAGGTCCTCTTTAAGATCCTCCGTATTTAAAAGAAAAGAATCCATATACAGTCTGATCTACAATAATATCTGATTGACATCGCCTCCTCCAGATGGTTTAATAATCTATTGGCTGGCACAAAAGGAGGTTTTGCAACAGATTAATTACTATCATTGTTATTTTCCAAAAAAGGTCTGCATGTTTTCATGAAGCCCACATGGATACAAAAGTTTTTTTCATGTGAGGACAATACATCCGGAGGGTCTTCCTGATTTTAGGTAATGTGTTATTGTTGTCTTCCCCCTAGAGCCCTAAACTGATATTAGTTCTTGCATGCTAATTGTTCCTAATGTGCATAAGATATTTCTCATAATGTGAGCCTTGTTTGGGATGTTTATGTAAGCTGGCTATTTTTGTATGTTTTTATGCATACATACAGTACTGCATGTGCAGATATGTACATATGCATGTGGGTGTATTCTGTATATATTTGTGTTCTATGTTTATTCAGACATCCTTGTAAGAAGTTCATCGTTCAATCACGCACTTCTTACTACCTTCCACCTGACTGGCAAGCGCTGTTTTGGTAAATGACATGGTCTAGAAATTGTGCTGATGATAGTTTCATATCTGAAACATTCACTTTTTTTCCACACCTTTTGGCTACAAACTAAAATTACATTCTTTTGCATCTGAAGAGCTCCGCTAATAATTTGACAGTGTGTGGTCTTATTCTCTCTCTATATGATGGGACTGTTCAACTTGGCTACACCCACCTGATACCACTTCTTGGTGAGCCCAGAGACACGAGCCTAAACCTTTCCATGCTGGTAATTCCTACATCTCCTGTCTGTATTGTCAAACCAGTCTGTTTGTCTCACACACAGAGCTGCCATCATGTTTGTCAGTAAGAAAAAGGTTAGCTGTCAGTACAGTATGGTCCGATATACTTTCAAGTGTCAGGGCGTGAAGTTAATGAGCGAGGCTGGCTGGCAATATACCTAAATTGTTAATCATGTAACAAAAAGTGATCACCTGGGAACAATTTTTGGGAAACGCGCTTATGTGCTAGAGGCTGCTCAAACAGTTTTCACAGTAAAACAGTGTTATAAAAAAATAAAAAAATAATAATCGTATGTAGACATATTTCTACTTAAAGACGATTCTACTTAATACTGTTGGAAACATTTAGTAGATGCAGCAATTGCCGTCTTGCATGCAAAATACATTTTGTTATTTTTCCTTTTTGAAGTACAGCTATTGAAAAGCTTGGAGAGTGACTGAAAAATTGTCTAAAGTTTTATTAGCTTTAAAAGGTTTCATCACTACTGCTTGAATCCTTCGCCACAGGCACAGTCACCCTTTGAATAATGATGGCATTTTCTCTTGGAGCATAGAAAATAAGGTTCACGAGTGTACTAAGTTCCTGCATGAAATTCCTGATTATGTTCTCCAATTGATAACTCTTAAAATACCTAGTACACTGTAAAAAAACATATTTTTTTTGACAGTTTTTTTCAAGAAATTTTAAATTTTTTGTCTGTATTTCAAAATGACAGATAAAAAATGTAAAAATTACATGTTTCATTTATGATTTATATGTAAATGGTATTAGATTTACGGTGTATGACTATTCTAACAATAAATATATGTTAAAAGTAAAATGTTTCTTGTAAAATTACAGTAATAAAGGCTAATTATATAAAGATAATTACTGTTTGTTTGTTTAACAGTTTATTTATGTTAATTAACTGACAGTATTTTTCCGTTTTTTGACAGACATTTTCTGGTGCCCCTGCTGCCGGAAATTTTCCATTATTTTACACTTTTTTTTTACTCACTGGGGGATTGCAGACTGAGGGACACAGTGAAGCGCACTATGGCCAAGATGGTCAGGTTCATGATGCTGGCGAGGCCGAAGAAGAACCCTGCAAAGCCGTAATATACACAGGTAGCATCTCCTCCGAGCCAGTGGTGGCTCCAGGCAGA
>CAKALG010000524.1:0-12732 GCA_916700815.1 Helicolenus hilgendorfi | reverse complement strand
TGTGTGTGTGTGTGTGTGTGTTCACGAGGTAAAGCTGTGTGTTTTTGCGTGTTTGTGTTCCCGCTGGGAATTGACTTGATACCCCCTTTGGGGAGCCGGTAATGGCGGTCTTTCCCTTTGAGTATTTGCTTTGCGGCTGGAGACAGAAGGTTAGCGGATGACCTTGTTTCCCCAAGTGCAATGAGACTTGTCCCCTACACCGTAGTAGCATGGTTCCCATCCCACTTTTGCCATTATAATTCTAGTGGGGATCTGTGTGAGGTCAGTGCGAAAATTGAAAAAGCAAGGGCAAACCACTCACTTCATACTCAAATTACATAAGCGCACTTGCACATTGATTCCATCTATGCATTGAAATGGATCTGTGGAGGAACAGTGGGCCGTACGCCGCCCCAGTTCAGTCTCTTAAATAAACACTATTGACATGTTTAGAGCCAATCCAAACGACCTCTGCTGTTTACCCTGCCATCATTGATATTATTGGCGTGTTTACAATAACTGAGTGGCCGTGCATCTGTCATTCCCTGGATATCCATATGTTCCGGATTGATCCGGAAATAATCAGAGAAATGCCTTTAGACAACAATAAGCTCTCAGGTCATTGGGGACATGAGAGAGGTAGAGGGAGTATGGGTGGGAGGGATTCAAGAAACAGGCTCTTTAGAATGTATGTTGTACTGTTATAGACCAATGTGACACCACACATGAACAAGAAATGTGTTCACACACATTTTTTAAACAATAACTTTGTACTTTCACTCAGAGAACAGGGTTGTGATTTCACTTTAAAAGCATTTCTATGCCGAAAAGTGTCAAGGTTACATACTGAACACAGTGCCAACAACAACAGATGTGACAATTGTTTTACTTTCAAAACACGAATGACTGCTGAGGAGCGCCCGTCCAGTATATCAACAAGTGCTATATTATCGCCTGATATTGGCTTATGACAAACATTGTGCATATGTTGGCAGATACACGAATAGAAGTACATATAAGTTGTATACGGCTGCATTTTTAACCCATATTTTTTTACCCTTAAGTCAATTCTTCTGCCCTCACTATGTGTGTAGGTGCACAGCTATGCCGTGAGCTAAACACACTTAATCTAATCACACTAATTAGGTGTTGGCCTTTAAAGGTTGTAGTGGAAGCAATTGTGAAACGGTGAAAACGGTATTGGGCAAGAAATTCAGTGTCAGAAAAATATGATGTTCCGCAAACAATAGTAATGTAAAATCAAATTAGCACAATTACAGTACAAGGGAACTGGATTCACAGAACTAACTGTCAGATTACTTTGTCACACAAGAGTAAAATTACAAAGAGTAGAAGAGTAGAAGAGTTATTACTGTTAACAAATTAGCCTCACAGATCGCAATTGTCCGAAATCACATATTATGCACTAAAATGAGGTGTGGTCAGGCGCATTGTTGCAGCGTTGCTATCTTGAGGCAGCAGAAAGCAATTGACCAACAAAAACCTGTTCTTAGGTCACTGGCGCAGTTTTTTCCAGTAAGATGCACCTACATAAGCAGATTCACAACGGGCGTACACTCTGCTAGACATGCAGCAGCGCGTTCCACCTCAGTTGTAAAGATTATTGGTGCATTTGCTCAGAGAAATGGAGTTGTTGTTGATGGGAGATACCAGCAACTCTTACCAGTAATATATACTGTGAACATACATGGGCTAATGAATATGAGGTAAGGGCATCTAGCTGGACTGTCATAGTACATATACAGGGAATAAAAATTGCACCTGTCAGGTAATATGAGGCAAGACAAAGTTTCTCATTATAGTGAGAAGAGAGTGTGTGATATTTACATGCTGGCATCCCAGGAGCTGACACTCTACCATTATTATGAATATGAGGTCAGGAGAAGCTTGCTCACAGCAGCCGAGACACATTTTTGACAAGTTCCTCCCTGGATGTTTCTATTTCACAGAACCTTGAGCAAAGTGTTGTCTTGGTAACTCATGGTTCACCATCTCATTTGTCAAACGTTGGGGGGACAGGGGTGTATAGGTCTAGATGGGGGGAGGAACTAAGGGCCATTAAAACCCCACTGGGAGGGCTCATGCATATTTAAGTGAGTTAGATTAAAGGTTGGTTGTCTGGAAGCAGTGCGTGCCAACCAAGACTGAACCTTCTTCTGTGACATGTCATTAACCCTTTAATTGACTAATGGGTGGTGAGGTTGCAGATGTGAGCTAATGTAGCCATTTCTAAATGCAAATGTTGGCAGTGCGTGCAGACTATACGCTTCGGCAATAAAGCCGTTGAAGTGATGGGCACTACGAATAGACTCTAGGTGAAAAGGTCAAACTGTGACACTTGGATCTCATGCTTTTTCTTTCCATTTTACAATATTTGGATTTATATTACTTCAGACATGACTTGGTCTTGTCTCGACATGCCTCAAAAAAGACAGCGCTATATCCTGCTACTTTGTTTTTCCCATCTGCTTGGTCCCACCTCTCTGTGCACTCCCATTGCTGTGATGATTTTGTGCATTTGCCATAAAAGATTCTAATTTCAGCCAATTTCCCCCAAATTGTCCCAAAGCAATGGTCCTTAAAACAGCCCAGTGTGAGTCAAGGGGGGAGGCAAACAAGCTACAATACACACAGCCTTGTTGTGAACAGGACACAGAGTAAAGAGAAGGAGTGGAGACATTTCTTCACCTGTCAGGACTGTCAGAACGTCTGTATTTTTGACAGTCTGTCTGCCTTCCGTGTCGCTACACTTCTATAAAAGACAACCAGGATGCTCTGTCTTTTCTATATGCCAAAGTAAATTATATGGCTGTGTGTTTGCGTGTGGGAGAGTGAGTGGGAGAGGGCTAGACTGGTCTGCCTATGTGCATGCGAGTACAATATCTCTCACATCTCAAATCTCCTCCTAATCTTGTTATAATTGCCTGGTGAGCCTCCTTGCTACTCCCCCCACCCTAACGCCTCCTCTTACACCTGACCTTGTTACTTCACATTCACCTCTACAACAATAGAACATCTCAGCTCATGAAGTAGACATAAAACTTCAGAGTTTAACACCAGATTAAACCTTGTACTTTCTCCCTTTGGAGTAATTGAGCTTGGCTAAGCCTTTAGGTCGCTTTCACAAGCCGTTTGGCTAGTCCGAATCAGAGTGAAATTGATACTTTTGATTTCTTTTCTATTTAGTCTGGTTCAGTTTCATAGTGCACAAATCAAAGGGGACCAAATAAAAAAAAAATAAGTTGCTGAGGGGCGTGTACGAAGGAGAAAATGTATCTTTTTCATATCAAGAGCTGCCACTTCTATGCAGGGAAACGTGGACTTTCATGCTGTCAAAGGTTTTACACTTTGATCTACTGTGCACGAATCCCTTCTCCTCCAGTTTATGATTTCATAAATGACACTATTTTTGCAGACTTCATTTAGTATATTCTGTATGTTCCCTTTGGCCCAGATGTCAAGCAAATATCGGACTTCTGCAGAAATCCAAGTCAGTCCCACTCATGTCAACCTGTCGTTTACATTAGTCCATCTCAACAAATGCCCCTACCGGCAGCCTGTGTTTTGGTTCGCTTGGAAACGGTCCCAGACCACCTCTTGCAAGCTTTGGTCCGGTAGCTTTGGTCTGCACCAGAGTACGATTACTGCATTCACAAGGCCCAAACGAACCGCACCAGAGTTTGATTAAAGCGGAGTAAATGTTGGCTTGTGAAAGCGCTCTTAATAAGTGGAAAGGAAGAACATTACTTGTTGGGAGAGAAGTAGAATCAATGGTCTGGAAACAATTAAGCAATAACAAAAAATATTTGTGGAGAATATAAAGTTGCAACAGAGGAGCCCAGATTCTGAACGTTTTAATCAGTCTACATAACTGAATAATAATAAAAAAAAAACACATCTTAATAGCATAAATCTGTTGTTTCTTTGTCTCAATCTCTGCAAAAACATGCAAGTGTGTTTTGTTATATTATGAGAGTCCACTGAAAACCACATCTTCTAACCCTCCAGCCCTTTACCTAAGGCGAAGACTTTGGCTGGGCAAAGTGCCTGTGGCAGGTCAAAGAGAAAACCTCCCCACATCTGCAGTAAACAACGACAAAAGTCTGTTTAATCAGCATGACTGCAGTGTGAAAGACCAGCCAAATCTGGGAAAGGTCTAACATTGATGACCCGTGGGGACCAGCCTCAGAGCCAGGAGGAAACTGCTCCATCTCAGCCAGACCTCAACAACCACTTGTATCGTCTAACGCCAAAAATCCTCCTCAGCAAAGTCAGCCTCATAAAACATGAAGAGGCAAACATTCCCCTTGACTCACTGTATTACACTCATAACTTTTGTTTTGTGTTCATTATACTCATCATTCTAGTGCGTTCTTATCACATATACATCACCCAGAGGGTAAAGAACTTTCTAACTTCAGACTCCGGTAATTTATCCTGCCACTAAGTTCTACTTTAAAATTAATACAACAAGTTTTGGAAAATATATCTTTAAAAAAATGTAAAACCAGGCCGACAAACTTCACTTGCCATGTTTTTTTTTTTTTAATCAGATCTCCCACAATCTTCTCACCTTGTATATGAATTTGTGTGTGTATATATGCAAGTGTTTGCAAGTGTAAAACTGAATATGAATGTTTGGGGACAGCAGGAAGTGCAGAGAGTCCGAGATGCCTGAGGAAGGGAGATAATTGGGTGTGGAGATGCTCAGAAGCTGCTTTTGTTGCCATGGCGATAGACTTGTAAACACTGACCGATCCAATCTTCTTATAGAAGAGAGAGAGAGAGTGGGAAAAAGGAGAGAGATAGGCAGAAGTCAATCATACAACCAGGCAGAGAGAATTAGACATAAACTCAGGCAGACAGCCAGGCAAATACATGCAAAAACAGAAACCGACGCACACACACACAACCTTTCCTGTGGCCAGGTAGAGACTTTGTGCTGGGGGGTGCTGGGGGGACAGTGTTGTTCCAGAGAGATTATGAGGTACATGGGTGGCACAGATCCCATCATGGCCTCGGGCATGCAGGGTAAAGTCAGTCAAGTCACTAACACCTATGCATCGCCCGGGGGGAGCAAAGACAGAATTACATTCGCCACATTCAATCTCTGAGCAGGGCCTCGAGATGCATGTGTTTCATGGCAATAATGTAGAAATGGGAAAACAATGAAATTGAGGGGATTATGCTCACTCTCCAGTCTCATCTAAATTCTGCTCCCACCGGACCTATGCATGCTTTTTCAGAGATGCTACCTTTAAGTGGTAACCTTGTTTCTGGGTACCAAGGAACATTCCTAATTCAAAGCCCCTCGGGGATGAAGGTCACTCAATTCAGTAAAATGGAATATACACTGAGAAAGCAATGCATTTTATATTCATAATATTGAACATGCTGCACACATCTCCAAACACCGTGGCTTCTGAAAATGCAGAAAAACAAACAAACAGTCAAGCTGTTGCGGCGCAGATACTTCAAGCCCAAAGGAAGAAATCCGCTAATTCTCCCCGGGGTTTATCTACAAAATATTACTTAATGAAACGGCTCACACTGTTGGTGGATTGGGGTGAGGAAAATAGACATTCCCAAACTTCCAATCACACTAAACAATGTGGACTGACAGGCCGCAGTCTCGGTATAGAGGAATATAATGTATTATTTTCATCTATATCTTTATGTATCTGCGGTGGCCAAACATAATAATGCCAAAGGCAACCTGGCTGCTGTGTGTGTCATCGCCCGTAATCATGCCCAGCCAATCTACAGTGTTACTGCTTTATTCAAGCTATAAGCACTCTGTCTCTGGCACTACTCAGAAACTAACCAGATGGCAGGGCAGCAACGAGTTTGCTTGCGGTGCGACTGCTTATACCAAGAAAATAACAATTTTACAATGTGACAGCACAGCTGTTTTAAACATACTGTATTATTGTCCATCCTCACGGTAATATTGTATTGTCATGAATGCATCAAAAGTATAAATCTTCCATATTTCTTTACAGAAACACTTTACATACATCTCTTTTCCGAGCCTGTGCATGTGTGTGGTAATGGAAGGCGGACCACCATGTCCATGTGTCCCCTCCATCTGTCGCCTGGTGAATCATTGAGTCCAGGGGCCGTGATCCAGCCCCCCAATATGTGGGATTGCTGGAGGGAGCGAGGAGGGGCGGGTCAACATACATGTCACACTAATGGATATGGGGCCCACGGCTCGGGGTGGTGTGCGTCTGATTTTCTTAATGCATGAATGACTGAATGAATGAACGCATTCATAACTGCAGGCACTGTTATTGTCAGTGGGTCTCCAAGAATAGGCCGTGACCTCCAGAGTTTTGCTGACAGACAGATGGACACAGCAACACCGGCAGCAAGGCACTTTCCACAACCCGTAGGAGAGGTCATTAACTTGGACCGTGATCCACAACGGCAGTCTTTACTGTTGGAACCGTGATCCCCAATCCTGACATGCCATAATGTCCAGGCTGTGTATGGCTGCGTCAATAAGACAGAATGACCCGATTCAGTGGTCATTACATAGAAGCCAACGGGTCAGTGGCTTTGAGGACGGATGGAGGGAGACTGTGGGGGAGACTGGGGAACAGAGGGCAGCAGACATATTGTCATAGTCTGTAATTACAGGGCAGTGTCCATTCAATCATGCAATTGGTCACTTGGCGAAAATGTGACTGCACGTGTAGATGTGTCTGTATGTTGCCGTGAGTGATTCTGTGTATGTTCGTAGGTTTTCCATTTCATGCTACTGTACATTCAGTAGAAAATATTGTACTTTTTAAGTGTACATTTATTTGACAGCGATAGTTATTTAATGTTTGTAAATTAAATTTTGTAAACCAAGCCTATAATGAGATTATAAATACTCTATATTGCGTTATAAAATATGTTAAAACGTCGCACGGCATATACAGTAAGGTAGTTTAAATGAGCTCATTCTCAACCAACGGCAACTTTAAAATGCTGCTTACATATTAACTCATCATTCAGCCCAGTCGCATGGAAAGGCGAATGAATGACACGATAATTCACAAGGCATTTAGTGTGTAATAATAACGCCGTTTTTGCTTTTGCCGTGTCATTTGTACGCTATGTAGTCTGTACTGACTGCAATGTAAACGCATCTGTGTAAATATGCTACGCTCAGAGCTAGTTACATAGAATAAAAAATTAGAAAGACCACTCATGGCCGGACTGGTGTTCAGGACCAGTGTTTTGTTTTGTAAGTTAAATTAGTGACATTTGTGACATGTTTTCCGAACTTATGTTATATTGTTTACGTACGTATTTTACTTAGTTTACGTACTAATTTTAAGCCCAACCATGAAGTTTTTCCTAAACGTAACTAAGTGGTTTTGTTGCCTAAACCTAACTGCGGACGTTAACGTAGTTTTGTTGCGTGGTGCACAAATGACACGCAATAAGCGGCGTAAAAATGACACGCGAAAAGCCTCATACGTCCCAATAAAACACTAAATGTCCACATAATGTAGTGTTATTTATACGCCTTCCCATGAGATCGGGTTGCATCATTAGTAATACAGTAGTAGTATAACACATAATATAACAGCGATGGGAGTCATTCTACCTGCACAATGGTTACTTACAGGTACTTTGGTGAATATACTTACTTTTGCTTACAGTAAGTAAAAAGTAAGATAATAGTATTCTTATATTATGCTTTTTGCAACTTTTACTTTAGGATATCAATTCTTCTTCCACCACTTCCGGCTACTTAACATTCATGGCAATTTCTATTGTGACTAATCCTATATTATTAAACTGGGGAGCCCGCTGTCTGTCTCATACCAAGCAGCGCACCGTCAGCTGCCTGACTTTCCATCTGTTCATCAGATCCTTTCCTCAGTGTTGGTGGTGCTCAGAATTTGATTGCAACCTCTTAGCGCGCTGTTTTTCACGTGTTTATTCCAGCTGTTCCAATCTGATAGGCAGCTGGTCTCTGTGTGTTTGCGTAAGGTGTGTCTGTGCATGCTGGTGTTCGTGTCTGCGGGTGTGTGTGTATGACGGGTCAGTGAAAAGACTGAAACAGACAGAGTGAGCATTTGTTAGTGACAGAACCAGGAACAACAAGCCTAACAGTGGAACACACGGCTGATTGAGCTGGAGATAGCAATTAGCAAATGGGCTGTGAAATAGCTCAAAAATACCATCACTCCTCAGACACATTGCTCATTTTTTTTTTTTTAAATAACATATTTGGGACCGAGCAGTGTATCGGTTAACAACAAACACGAAGAGGCCATGGCTCTGCTGATAGTGAAAATTAAGCTGCAGCCAGAGCCTTGAAGATGAGCTCAGGGAGAAAGAAAACATCATGAGAAGAATTCTGAAGCACTCTCACAGTGCTGAAATGCAAAAGCTGACTAATAGCATTACATGCTTTCACTGCAACAGGCAAAGAACGGGAACTTTGACAACCAATGAGAAACAAACTCACCTCTTATAAGATGCAGACTTGTAAACAAGCTTTGTGTGACAGATTTGTATGACTGACGACGTGCCACTTAACTCTTGGTGCAGGTGTGGATTGTGATTTACATACATTGTGGAAAAAGAGGGACATAAACTTTACTCACTGCAGCGGATCAAGCCTTTTGCTCTCTTTTGGCGAAAGTGCCCTTAAGATTATTACTAGTATATTTTTGTTGTTGCTACTGCTTCTGCTGCTGAGGAACTGATTTGTTCCCTGTGTGTAAACTATATGTATCATGATGAAGATGAATTATTCTGCAGTTATGGCTAGTTTCCATGTATGCCATGTATGGGTTGTAACAACACCAACAACCCTCCTACAAAATTACGTACCCATACAACTAAACTGCATTCTCAATTACGTTTCGAGGTAAACATATTTCCTTCCAGATTATGGTCACACTTTTAATTGTGGTTAATGTTGTAAACTGAAACAAAACAAAACAAAAAAAAACGCAACAAAACTACTTGGTAAAAAACCCCATCATGGTTTGGCTTTAAATTACTACTAAATTGAAACAAAAACGCAACAAAAGTACTTTGTTAGGTTTAGGTCACAAAACTACTTGGTTAGGTTTAGTAAAACAAAAACGCAGACCTTACTTGCCAACTTTGAGATGTCAAAAACAGGGAGTTTCAGAAACATTTATTCCTGCATTCTGGTGACTTAAAAAATAAAAAGTTCACTGCAAAAGCATTTTTAATCTTAAATACTTTTAAGTTTACTTTTAATTCTCAAGAAACAATATCAAACAATTTACCCCTCTGGCATGAACTTGTGTGAATCTCTGGCATAAACTAATATTCATCAGTTTTTATTTGTTCATTCATTATTTTTTTGCCCCTGCTTGAGTATTTCTTTCTCTCAGTACACTCCATTTCTATTTCCAAAATTTGTCATAAATCAGGAGAAATATGGGAGAAGTGTGACACCGGGAGAAAACCGGGAGAGGGCAATGAAAATCAGGAGGGTTGATATTTGCTCAAAAAAAAAACTGCGACAATGTAGTTCACAATGCCGTTTCGTTGTATGCTAACATAATTTGTAGGAGACATGGTTGGTTGTAATGATTTATCTTTACTCCGAATATAGAACAGAGAATATTACAGCTGTGCAAAACCCCCAACTTGTCTTTTCATGTGTCAAGTATGTTTTATCAGGTCCTCCAACCCAATTAAAATAAACTATGCAAGTTCAAATCAGCATGCGTGTCCAGGGGAAAGCCAGACACTTTTCCCTACGATGAAAAGATCTCATTCAACAAAAGCATTCCGCTAACTTTCAACAGCATATTCTCAGAATTGTTAGAATTTCCCTCAAGGTCTCTTGCCATTTCAAGAAAATATATCATTTGGTTTTTATAGCAGCTCCTAATGTTGAATTAAATTTCTCACTTATGATAGCCGGCCGTATCTTCAGTCTCAAGAGAAATTTACCACATTTTGTTGCTTTCCAATATCTTAAATATATAATTAATTAAATTTCCTTGGCAGGGTCTTTTTCTTCTCTTTAATTAATGACATATCTTGTGCTCCACAAGAAGAGAAAGCTTCGTCTTATATCAAGTCATCGTCAGAATTACAGTACGGCAGTAACTGGGCGAGAAGCACAATGAGAAAGAATCCAAACCTTATTGGATGAAATGACAAGATAACATAATTGACAAATGATTTCACTTTGCATGCATATAATGTAATTGTTTCTGCAGAGTGGTTTGCTTTAGTTCCGTCTGGTCTAATGAGATATACACAAAAAGTGATTAGCATTGCATGCTGTACAACCCAATGAGCTTTTTAGGAATTCATTTTACACAACACCTCTCTCACATTTAGTTGAACTGAATCGGCCAATACCGATCATTAATGCAACAGAGCGCCCACTGACAAGTCCAAAATCTTCTCTTGACCTTGACTCCTGCCTGCTTCCACATTCTGCTCATCTCTTCTGCTCCGTCTCCATTATAAATATATCTGCACCCACAATTTAATATTCTCACTCGCTCTCTCATAAACACGATCTCAAATACATTCAGTCGGGAAACAACCCTCCCATAAAAGTCAATCATGGCAATTAGACACAAGCAGCCCACTCTATGAATTTATCCACACATTGATGTATTCATTGAATCAAGCCTTCTCCTGGTAAGGATGGTAATTAAAAGTTCTTAGTGGAGTGGTCCGGGGTAATCTGGGGCCAGTTAAAAGCCTTAACACCCACCACTGTGGGGCTTAATTGGTACTGTGCCATTTATATGATTAACAACCAACCAGGCTCTGCCACCTTAAAAGCACTCTTTACTCCTGGCAATTCATTAGAATAGAGGGCACTCTGGACTCTAATGAAAAGAAAATGTGTTGATACAATAGCCTCGTTAATTTCCAGAGCTCATATTAGCTGTGATCCTATTCGCTGATTATCAATCAATTTCATTGCTATATGGCCTTGGGGGCGTGGAGGCAATGTACTGTTTCATGGTGATATGCGCGTATTTGTAATTCTGTTGATGGTCAAAAGGAATCATTTGGGACTACCATTAGGCGCACAAAGCAATATGGAATAGCAATTTGGGAAAATAGAAAATATGAATGGTTGTCTTATAGATAAGAGTGGCCTTATGTCTGAATATATTATTTTTTTCATGTTTTATTATATAGTGTGTGTGGTAGAAAAAGTGCAGATATAAATCTTAATGTGATTGTACTGAGTTAGCTTTTCTTCCTGACAATCCTTAAAAAATGTTGATAACAATTACAAATTGTATCTGATGAAGGTCTGAGGACGGATAAATGGTGAGTACAAGTGATTGACGGTGTGCAGGATTCTTTGGTTTCATCAGTCGCTCTGTTTAAATTTCTGTCTTTTTAATGTTACATTTTACAGGTGGCCAAAAAGCATGAAAATGTTAAAGCTCATGCAGAAACGGCGGCAGAACTGTTTCCGTGAATGCCCTCTAGTGGTCAGCTTCAGAACATGACCACAACTCTTACTTTGATAAAAGCATCAAAACAAAAACATTAACACCAGCATAAATGTATATTCATACTTTGGTACCCCCCCCTAGTAGTAGTATCAAAAGACACTGTGGTGAAAAGCAGTGCACACCACTAGACATACACTCAGTTACCAGTTTATTAGGTACATTTAGCTTAAACTATTGCAGTCTAATAAAACAGTCCTGCAATAAATCCTCCCTTCATTAAGGTTATAATGTTGAGTTTTTGTTGAAACTGTTCTAGAGAGGTAATCATCGTGGAGGCTGTTTGTGGTGCTGTTGAACTGTAATGCATTGGTGTTTTTGATATTTCGCCTATCCTCATTGATAGAATTCCAGTGGACAAAATAATAGCAACAAATGCGAAAGGCCCCATCTAGATCCAGCGTTCGGCTTGTCCGCTCTGGGCTGCTGTGGAAACATGGAAGTGTAAAGTCCCCGACACACCAAGCCGAAGGAAAGACACAATGATGCTTAGTTTGAGGTGATTATACCCTAAAGAAAACATAGTTAGGAATATTATATTCTATGTCTACCAATAGAGCCTGCGAATCCTACACACTTACCCTTTAAAATACATACAATGTTCTGAACTTTTTCAGCCTGCGGCTGTTTTTCAAGTAACTTTTCAAGCTAAAACGGCAGCTTACGATCCCCTTGTGTGACAGGTGTTGGAATACATTTTGCTGAAATAAATGCCAACAAAGTGAGTTGATGAGTGCAGAGGGGCATTAAATAGACGGAGCATCAAGTGCAGAAGAGCCTTAGCGTTATAACAAACAAACACTTTACTCCCATAACTAAAACTACCCAAAAAAACTGGACAAAATCCATGCTGAAATGGCTAAAAGCGACAGAATCTTCTTCCATATCTCTGCAAACAGTAATTAACTTTGACAAGCATATATGCTTCCCTATAGGACCACTCAAATATATTACAACTAAACTATTCTCTATGGTGGACACGGATTTGTCAATATTAAACACTGTATCTTTATGAAGAATAGTTGTAGTATCCTTATAATTTTATTAACTAATTGAAAGAATTATTGCCATTCGCTGTATAGAGAATAGGATAGAGAATATACACACTTATCTGAAGAGTTATCTATAACTCTCTTTTCTAAAATCAAAATGTAGTCATGGTGAGACTCAAAAGGACATTAGTGATGTAATCACACAAAGCAGTAATTTAAAAACCACAGGACAACCTTCAACCCTAATCATAAAT
>CAKALG010000523.1:0-10999 GCA_916700815.1 Helicolenus hilgendorfi | reverse complement strand
GAGCTGCTTTCGCTGAGTCGGGAGGAGAAGCTGGCCTTCTTCATCAACATCTACAACGCCTTGGTCATCCACGGGTACCTACGCCTCGGGGCCCCCACCAACATGTGGCAAAGATACAGAGTAGGCTGCACTCATCCCCGGCCCTCACCACATCTCACAGAGTCATTATAGAGTTTCCTGACGGGTGTTCCTGGAACCCCTAAAGCCTTTCAACAGCATGTCCTGGTATCTTTTATGTACAGCAGTTGTGCATTATCAGAAAAAAGAATTAAAAGAAAAATCGTTGAGCTTGTTTGGAAATACTTGTGCTGTAAAAAGTATGTAAAGAAAACAATAATGCTCGGATGATATTTCCATAGTGAAGCAGAGGACGGCAATTTTTGGTGCTGATTTACACTAATATATAAAGATAAAATATTCATACTGGGTGGCATGAATGGTTTAGTTATCTTAACTTTTTGTTGTATGTAAGATTCAATTCACATGTACTTAAGCAGGAATGGATGACATTACATTAAAAATGTGTTTGCCTGTCCCATTTCTAGTTCTTCAACTATGTGAGCTACCTGATTGGAGGAGAAGTGTTCACATTACAGGACATTGAGAATGGCATCCTGAGAGGGAACAGAAAAGGCGTCGCACAGCTTCTACGGCCTTTCTCCAAAACAGACCCACGACTCCAGGTATTCAGACATCCTGTCAAATCACAGTTGAACATTTCACTGATTCAACGATGACACTTTTATGCAGAATAACTAATGCAATGTTGACTTCCATTTCCCATCTTGTCCACTAGGTGGCGCTTCCAGATGCTGAGCCCCTCATTCACTTTGCCTTGAACTGTGGCTCAAAGGGCTGCCCACCAATTAAAACATACACTCCACAGGTAAGCAGATTTCAAATATACTTCTGGGGTATAATGGGTATGTAAAACATATCTGGTAAATATCAAGAGCTTGATGGTCTATTCTGATCTACTCGACCCTATCAGGACATTGACAGCCAGCTCCGCACAGCAGCCGAGGCCTTCTTGGAGAACGACGACGCATGTATTGTGGATTCTGGGAAAAAAGAAGTGCGACTCAGTCAGATATTCAAGTGGTACAAAACTGACTTTGGAGGAACGGATGAAAAGGTAGTTTTGACTCCCAACTGCCTACCTTGGGGTCTTATTCACAGACACAACGGCAGTGGTGGAGAAGTAGATATTTTACTTAAGTAAAAGTAGCAATACTATGTTTTAAAAATACTGTGTTACAAGCCTGCAGTTTATAAAAAATACTAGTACCAAAAGTAAAAGTACTCATTATACAGAATCAGAATCATATATATTATATTACTGGATTATAATTAGTGATGCATTAATGTGTACATCACTTTCATGTTGCAGCTGGTAAAGGTGGAGCTTATTTTATTACTTAATATACAGTTGGGTAGCTTAACCTATCATCATTTATTATTTTGATTAAAATGTTTTATTATAATAAAAAATATGGCAGTAAATAAAGCTATCACACAAATGTAGTGGAGTAAAAGTATAATATTTGCCTTCCAAAATGTGGTGGAGTAGATGTAGAAATAAAAATAAACAAAAATTCCTTAAGTAAAGTACCCCAAAATTCTACTTAAGTACTTGAGTAAATGTACTTCATGTCACAATCCTTGGTTAAAATGACTTTACACTGGTGGAAAGAGATGATATGATGTAAAAATACTAATATCAGCCCAATGACCGTCAACCCACTGCGAACCTCACCGTGTGTTTTCTCTCCCACCTCGTCTCTCTTGTAGTTGCTGAAGTGGGTGGTGGAGCACATGGGTGACTCTCCAAAGAAGACCAGCCTGCAGGGTGTCCTTTCTGCTGGGAAGACCAAAGTCAGCTTCCTCCCTTACGACTGGAGCTCCAACAGCACCCACTGAACACGCACGCACAAATGCATTCACGTCCAGCTATATGCTACGTCTCTTTACATCTCTCCGCTTTCTACTGAGCTGCATCTACTTAACGACCAGAAGGTTGGTCATGATGACGTGCTTGCCAAATGCAATCCACTGGTCCTCAACCATGCAAATGGTTTTTTATGCAAAAACAAACTGTAAATCCAAGTGGTGAGAGGGGCGCATTTGCACTGTACCATCGAATTATACTTTTCTCGTAGGCTTATCCTAGCTTTGAGGTCTTACTGTAAGCTCCTACACCCTTTTGTTTGGAAGTTGTATACTATGTATGAGTTGTACATTCAACTTTTATTGGTTTGAAGTAACAGAGAGCCTATTTTAGAAATCAAGTTGCACACAGAAACTTTGTACAGCAGCAGAATAAGTCCTATATAAGATTTCAAAGTCCTAATAGTTCAAAATTTGCAACAAAAAAAATCACGCACTCTGTCAAACTTGCAAAAGTACATTTATTTGCGATGTTTCAGAACGTCGGAATAAATATACTTTTACAAGTTAGTCAGTGTGCAAGATTTTTCTTGCAACTACTAATACTACTTTGAACTATTCGTCTCATGAAATAGATGTGCGAAGTGTTCTTCTGGTCAAAACCTGAACATTTCCCAAATTATTTTTAGTAAATTAACACAAAGAAAACTTACCATGAGCATACTGTATAATAATAACAACAACAATATGGCGTCCATGCTCTCCAGTCCTAGTCTTTAAACACCTTGTCAACAACTCAGGAGTCATAGATCATCATGATCTTCTCAGTCAATACATCACTCGTTGGGCTATTTCTGCAGAGCATTTAATCAGAGCAGATGGAGATGGAGATGGAGATGATACAAACACGCTGCCTTGACAAGCCATATCAAAACCCTCTGAACTTACAAACCTACTTATTCATGTTTGGTGGGCTGCAGATTCTCCACAAAGCTGGTCCGTCATTATAACCTGCAGATGTAAACAAGTCGATGTTATTTTCTACAGGGAAAGACAGTGATAGCTCTTGGAAGTTTTAACACTTCATGGAAATGGATCATTAGCATATCATCCCACGCCGCTGACATTAAATACTAAAATCGAAACACAACTTTGCCTGTGGCTGTAAAACACCAGATGTTAGCCTTTAAAGATTTTTAAAGAAAATGTATGATCATTTATTTCCTTTTCTAAACATCGATATCAAGCTCTTTTCTTCATTGGACAAACACAATCTGGTTAGCTGATGATACTGTCACTTATCTTGCCAATCGATTGGCACAGGTTGGACTGGGACTGTAGTGTGGTGCAGAGGCTATGAGGGGATGTATCCTCTGAAGTCCCCATCTTTGTGGTTAACATCCTTTATAGGATCTAGCCTCTGAATTAAAAAAAAAAAAAACAGTTAGTTGTTTAGAGCGCTCAGACTTTTGCATGTCTTGATCAGTTTTGATTTCTAACCCCTAGTGGTATTTTCTTCCTTCCTTCACATGAACCTGTGTGGTTGTCCAGCCCTCTTTTTGATCCAGGTCTTCCATTTGAAATTGGAAAAGTGCTACTGCTGTGTTTTTAAGCACAGTTATTTGGTAAAAGATATATATAGTAATATTTTTAATTATAGAAATATTTATCAAAACGACACCCCTTCGGGATGCACTCTGACACTTTGCATGTTTATCACTAACTCTGAATGCTGTTCAGACATATTTGTACTCTTTTTGTTTTCACAAAGTTCATTGTTGGTCAGTGTGAGAGTAATGGGCTGTTTATCCAGCTTTTTCCAGGGTGTCTGCGGGAAGTGGAAACTATAGTCATGAATAAAATGAAATGTAGCAGTTTAAGTGTTGATTAGAGTGTGCCGATTGTTGGTGTGTCGAGTTTCTGCCTATAAAACTGTACAGGATCCTTTTAATTTCTTTTTCACGAACATTGAAATTCAACTTGAATTTAGTTTTCCATTTTACCTGGCCTTAAACATTTGTAAGACTTCTTCATTTTTGTGTGTGGCTTAGAAAAAAACTATTTAAGGGCCTTTCTCTGTTTTCATAACTGAAGGGTTTTATCTCAGGTCAAAGGAAAATGTAAGTGGAAACAATATTAAGTTGTTTGATGTCATCAATGCTCTGTATCATGCATGTTGTCTATAACAATTTCAGCTCAGTCTGCACAGTCCATATTCCTTTGAAATGCACATTATTATAACTGTTTGTCCTTAAGCTATAAGCAGCACTAAAGCATATGGTTGAATTAGCATGTGTTTAAAAGTGGAATGCATTTGCTGCACGAGATACTGGAGATACTCTTCAATCTTGAATGCTGGCCTGTAGCAGGAGTCGCTGCCTCTCTCACTGCTGTGTTTTCTAGCCTGTAAGCTCAGCCATAAGAAATAGTTGGACCTTAACACTTACCAGTAACCCCCCGATTGGACAGACTATAATATTGGAATTCAATACCTCAGTCTGAAAAATAGACTGCACTTTTTCTGCAAATACGTTATTCAGTGATAAGTGCACTCTTGGCTTAATTACACTTAACTCAATTTTTGAGTGACTGATAGTAAAAAAAGACACTTTGTGTGATAAAATGGTCAGAAGAAAAGGGATTTTATTTACGTATATTGGTAATCCCTGTACGTTCTCAAAATTACCTCATGTATCAGGAAAATGTGATGCAAAAAGTTTTTTAAACAAGCAATTCTAATATAATCATTATATTTTCCTCTTTCCTGGGGTGAACAATAAAGCAATATGTTTATGAATAGTAAATATGCAATGCCGAACTAAAAAATAAATACAATATGTAATGAATTTGTCTGCCGTCTCTTTTACTGTGTAATCTCATTGCCTGTAACGATCTACTTGGAAGCACATGACACTAAAAGGGGGAAGAAAAATGAACAAAATGATTATAAACCAATAACACAAGTATCATCCACGACTACAAACTTAGTTTCATTTGTTTTATTCAAACAAATTGAATCACTTTCTTTAAGAAAAATAGATGGGGAATCGTCAATACCTTTACAAATTCAATATATTAACATTTGTACATATAAATAAGCAGGTTTAAGTGCACAGTCCCATAAAAACATTACATTAAAAAGTTATTAAACAGATCAACCATCTCAAAAGTATGTACATAACAGAAGACCAATGTGAAATATTCTACATAGCGACCGACATGATCACGGAGTTAAACGGAGTAAAAAAAAAAAAAAAGCAAACTGGTACTGTATTACTGATTTTAATGTTTATCTTTATCTAGAGTCTTAACACTGTAATTCAGTCTTGGCACCGACACAATTGTGAATCATTTGTATACTGTACAGAATAATAGTGTGACAGTATGAAGGCAGATTTACATGGTTCCACACATTTTGGTCACGGCTTTAATGAGTAAGTTATTCCTGTTGTCATACCATGACCAGAAGACTAGTTAACAAAGGCAAACCCAGTCCCGACTACGCTGAAAACACGTCTTCCTACAGTTTGAACATTGCTGTATGTGACGACGGTTCGGAGGATTTATTTAGAATCAAAATAAATGTGTAACAGTATAGAGATGTGGAAAGAGGATGCAACCAACCACCACATATACACTGTTATCATTATTTCTAGTAAGACATCCTCTACAGAGACCAAAGCTCAGAGTTGTGCATGATTCATTTGGAAGACTACAATAATAAAACAATCATGCCAACCAGAGAGGGCAACACACGTTGAGCTCATCTTTCCACCAATTAACATGATTTTTCACAATATTTCATTCAGTTGCAAACACTGCTTATGATATACTGCATGTAAATCCATACTGTAAAGGACAAAATAGGACAGGTCCTTTAAATGATAAGCTGAAGCCATTAATGGCATCATTTTGAACACCACAGGTGGGAAAGCCAGATGTGCAAGGAGTCCCTATGGGAGTATGATAGGACACCTTCTGCCACTTAGTGTTGCCAGCACGGCATGAGGAGAAAAAAAACATTTCAAAGCCAGATTCTTAATGCCAACCCATTTCATTTGTCAATAATTGTCGGAAAAAATACAATATAAGAGATGTAAAATTATTTAAATCCACTTGATCCTAAACGGCTTAGTGAAGCCAGAAAAAATAAAAGATGTAGTTCAAATTGAATGTCCATTTTTAAAAAGTGATTAAAGAAAACATTCATTCAGGCTCACTTTACCTGACTGTTAAAGGCTTCAGTATATGACCCAGATGGGCATGTACTTTCTAGTGTCAACAGGTCAAACTGAAAGAAAACCAAAAATAAATAAAACACATCTTTCAGTAACATATAATACCATGTGTTACTAGAACTTCACCACGGTTTAGTGAGTGCAGCAAAGGTTTGTCATTAAAACACTGGCATTCTGTGGTCTAAAATAGGGAATACTGAGATTTCAAGTTATTTTAAGGCGGTATCTAACCGAGTATTTCAACACAACTATTGTGTTTATTTATTCTAGGGAGGTTGTCTTGGGCAATATTTTTGTTTTGTCAGTTCCCAGACATTTTTTAGTGTTACATTTAGATCTGCTGAGAATTTGTTTTATAGCCAATGTTGTTCGAAAAAGCAAGTAAATATCAATTTAACAAGGAAATGTTTGTTTTACCTACTTGACAAAGTGCACACTGATGATGTTTTGAGGAAAAACAATGTGTTCAAAACTAGTTTTAGCTGTCAAAATTATATCTTCAAAAAATGTTTTTTATCAATTAAATTAAGAGACAAAAAAATCCTCCAATTAACCATTTTGGCACATATTTCCCCTTTTGTTTCCCATCTGGTATTCAGTACTGTATCTGAGTATTAGGAAAGGGTTCCAGTGTTCCTTTATCTTGAGTGCTTGGCCTGAGCCAGGTGGCAGAGTACAGTAGTCACCCTAGTTGCAGCTCCTCTTCACTCACCACTAACCTGAAAAATAAAACCAAAAACAAATTATCCAGTTGTTCCAAGTGGGTTAGAAAATATCCACACAATTAATGGCTTGATCCACTTTATAATCAGTGCAGTACTTACTTTCATCGTCGGAATCGAAGCCAAAGAGCGCAGAGCAGGTGTTAAGGGCTTGGTGTTTCTGTAATTCTTCTAAGCTGCTGAAAGAGGAAAGACATTTGTCACAGCGATGCCTGATCTTGTGCACAGGGGCCACATTTTCCACCTGCTTCTGCTGCTCTTCAGGGACAGGCTCCTTATTTTTCTTATAATTGCCCCAGTAAATGTTTTTCCTTGGAGCGACCACATCGGTGGACCTCCTCTTGCGCATCGAGAGCAGAGATTCGTCCAGGTAGGTGGAGGGTGGCGGCCGGATGAAGGGGGCTTTGACAAAGGTGGCATATGCGGGATCTTCAGGTTTGAAGGTTTTGTGCTCAGTGATGTGTGGCTCTCCCAGTGTCTGCTGGACTCCCTCAGACAATGTGGACAAATCCTCAAGGTCTCGGACATTCAAGGGGTCCCACTCGACGGGCGTTCTTCTTCTCCTACTTGGAGTTGCTGCAGCAGCACCTGTGCGGGAAGTGGAGATCTTTCGCTCTGACACTTGGTTTCTTGTCTTATCCTCGTGTCCATTGACGGCGGCTTTGCTGTCGTCCGTGGGTTCATGACTGTCTGTGTTCTCTGAACAATTGTCAGGTTTACACAGGTCTTGAGAGACTTTTATTTCACAAGACTGATCTTCAGCTTTTATCATTTCTCTGACATCCTCAGGATTAGAATCCTGAACATGATCGAGGGTCGGACTCTCCCTCTTTTTACTCTGCAGCCACACCTCCTCAACCTTCACTCTCTGCTTCCACGGAGCTTCAGGATTTTGCTTCTTCTGTCGGCTGAGTCCCAACTCTAGCTCCTCTCTCTGAGGCGCTGGGATGTAGTGTCTCCATTCATGGTCATAGAGGCCTTGAGAGCTTGAAAATAGCTTCTCGCAGTCTGTGACTGGACATTGAGGTCTGAAGGGCTGGTGAGTTTTGACATGGTCCTTTGTTTCCTGCAGTGTCGCGAAGCGCTGGTTACACTCCAGATGGTAGCAGAAGTGCTGGAGAGCAGCATCGTGGAGCTTCATGTGGGCCTTGTATTGCTGGAGAAACTGTATCTGCCTGTTGGAGGAAAGCACAGTCAGCACGATAATCCCTCCTCAAAAACATAGTTTGCAATAAAGAATCTTTAGCCAGTTTACGAAGATGAACATTTGGCTAGTCTTTAAAACTCTGGAATTCAAGAAAGTACTAAAACTTGTATTTCAGATAGGAAGGTGCATTACATCCTTCTGGTGTCTCATCATCCTCCATGTTTTACATTATCTGTCTCAGAAGGAAAACTACGTGTCGTTGATTGACTCATAACTCAAGTTGATTTCCACCATTCCTGATTTAGATTGGCACTAGATGTAGAATTGGAAAACTGTATTAAGATGGCCAGCTATTCATCAATACAATGGTGGCTGTGATGTACAAGCCATCCAATGTCCCACTTTTAATTGTACCCTACAGTCAAAGATTGTTTTAAATAATAGAGCAGATAAATGTGTGAAGATGGTCAAGTTAAACATTAAATAGGTAAGTCTGTGATGCACGATGTAATGTACGTCTTACCTGAGGCATATGGTGCACTTGTGTTTGGCCCACACAAACGTCTTCTCTAGCACCTTCTCTTCGCTAATATGGCATTTGATGGCATGCTTTATTAGTGTGCTGCTGACCCTCAAGAATACTCTATCACAGGACTCTGAGGGGCACAAGTGATACGTGATGTCCACGCCGTAGCCATTTTCCCCTGCTGGCTTCTCCTCCCCCTCTTCTCCCACCTTCACTATCACAGTTGGATCTCTTACAATCACCAGGTCGTCGTTAATGACCACCTGCTCGTCCTTGAAGTCGACCTGCTTGAATATATTTGCGTTAGGGTTCTTGCACTTTTTGTGAAGCACGGACGTCTTTTTGATGAGGGTGCGGATGTTCCTGATGATTCGATCTTCCCTCTTGAGTTTTGACAATTTACTTTTGCCTCCGGATTTCTGTTCAGGAGTTTCTTCACCGGGAATGGAAGTCTTATTTTCATCCTGAGGCTGATTTTTCACATTATCTGCTATTCCATTAGGAGCTGGAGTGTCCTCAGTGCACGGCTCCTTATCAGGGGGTTTCTGCTTGGACATTTCATCAATGTGGTCCAGAATGTGCTTTTTGGCAAAGGGGAGCTGTTTAAAGCGTTTTCCGCAGAGTATACATTTTAGTTTCCTACTCTTTAGGTGTGAGAGAGCATGCCTCATAACATTCAAGCCTTTATAGTCCTTCTGGCAGGGGTTGCAGTGGTACATCAAGTGAGCATATTGTTGAGTACGGAGTACTCTGTCCTTCCACGTTCTCTTGGCTTTCACCTGGAGAAAAGACAACAAACCACAGAAATAAGTGCTACTGTACGAGTTCAACAGAAAAAGCCAGCCGATTATCAAATCAAATTCCAAACAAAAGACACTAGGACCCCCCCCATGTCTTACTATTTCCTTATTTATATGCGATGTCGGTGCATGTCAGAGTATTCTTCCTGAATAACTGAAGACTGTGTTTAAACACATATTCCACTGAGGTGTAGTTTATTCAAAGCAAAATGCTGCTAATGCATCATCTAACAACATAAAGATAAAATGGAATAAGTGTGCCCAGTAATTATGAACCTAATTATTACAGACAAACAACTGACCTCAGGTTTTGACACTTCTGTTTCCACTGTGGGTTGGGTCTCCTGTCCTGAGTCGCCATTAACCTCATCTGGCGCCGAGGATTCTAGAGGTTGCAGTTTCTCACCATCAGGCTTTTTGGATTGAAGAGAGTAGCTGTGTAACAATTCTATTGGACAATCCAGTAACTCTAAGGGTGGACCATCGAGCTCAGGATCAGCTTCGACAGCAGGAATGGCAGCTTGAGGCTCACCGGGAAGACCTGTTTGAGATTCGCTCTGGGTTTGTTCATTGAGACTGCTACTACAGACCAGGTCAGGATGTCCGATTTCCTTCTCGAGATCATCCATCTGCTCAAACTGATTCTCTTTGTGTTCACTCTTTTGTTCAAGTTCATTCTCCAGGTGAGGCATTTCCAGCTCTTTGTCTTCTGTGTCAGTTATCTCCTCAAAACCAGACTCCTCCTCTGTAAGGGACATTTCATTATCAGGGTAGGAGAGTTCCAGTTTCTGTGAAGGCTTCCGGCCCCGTTTTTTCCCGTTAACTTTGACCTTCTTCTCTTTAACTTTGACCTTCTTCTCTTTAACTGTCTGCACCTGCTCCAGCCTTGGAAGACCCTGCAACCATCTTTTCTTCTGACCCTTCCTTTTCAAAATTTGGCTCTTCACACACCTAGACAAGTGTTCTCTGTTGCGATTTAGGGGGACTTTTATTGAAGCCGAATTGTCCATCTTAGTGTGATTTCGTCTTAGTGAATACACAGGCTTATTGCCTAAAGAGGTGGCTTTGATATTGTATTTGAACTCGGGATCATCACCATGGTCGACCTCATCGTCAGACACAGCTTCGTTTCTCCTTCGCAGGCTTTTCCTCCATTTTCTCCTCTTCAGTAGAGCATTATTTGATGGGGCAACACACTTTGCTGTCTCTCCATCCACAGTCTGCTCCTCTGGGAGGTCTTGGTTCGCAAATGCAGCCTCAAAGCACTGGCAGGAATTGAAACCTTGAGTGCATGACTCATTTATACACGTATTTATTAACAGCTCTTCACTGTATTCCTTCTCCTCCTCCTCCTTCATCTCATTGAGAACAGTAGCCTTCATGACCTTGTCACTCATCAGCTCCAAGCAATGGGTCCTGAGAGTCAGGAGGTTCCAAAACTCGGGGTCAAAACACAGGCGCTCCTTGAGCATCTGGAAAAACAAAGATGCAAAGATTTAAGACACAAATCATAATGCTAATATAACCAATTTATCATTACATCAGATAACATGTTCCCCTCTTCACCCCCTCTGACCTGCAGAATATGGAAGCGAACGTTGGTCCGGACTGGGCTGTTGTTGGGATGCGGCTCCTGGTCGGGATGCGTGTAAAGCAGGCAGACAGTTCGGTAAGCTTCC
>CAKALG010000521.1:0-10739 GCA_916700815.1 Helicolenus hilgendorfi | reverse complement strand
CACACACACACACACACACACACACACACACACACACACACACACACACACACACACACACACACACACACACACACACACACACACACACAGTCACATCAAGCAGTTCACCCCCTGCCTGCCCGTTGACACAAACGCACACACGCTGCTCTGCGTTTTCTGTCACCCTTTCTGCTCTGGTTCAGAGGCGACCTGTACCTGGAGCGCAGCCTCAGCCTCAGCTCCAGCTCCATCTTCACATCTCCTGAGGGCTTCAAGTTTCCTGCAACAGGTGGCTCAAACATTTGCCTTGGCCTGCACTGAGGTGAGGCCTCTGTTTATCGATTCGGAAAGAGTGAGGAGAGTTAGGAGAGGGAGGGAGAGACAGAAATAAAAAGAAAGAGGAAGAAAAAAAACCCTGTTAAAGCCTGTCAGCGGGAGAGAGAAATATTCAGGGAAAGTCACAAGAGTCCTAAATGTGAGTCACTCAAGCGGAGTGTGTTTCATGTTAATGCATTTGCTACAGGGAGATAAAAACAAGAATGTAAACATGTATTTTGTACTAATATTTTAGTCAGGGCTTTGATAAACCTATGAAACATTTTCCAGAGCCTGAGCCAGAGCAGCCAAAACCCCAAAATTAGTCTCCTCAGTTTTTTTTCTCATCTCATTCCTGTCTTGCTTAAATCATTTGGTTTCTCTCCTCTGCTCTGCTTTACCTCTCCTCTCCTTTCCTCGCCTTTTACTCCTCCACCCTCCTTCACCCCCCTACTCTCCAGAGGAATATGCCTGCAGTCTAAATGAAAATCTATTTGTTGTTTTTGTTGGCCTTCTCTCCTCTAACTCCACTGGCGTGATTTAGCCTTAGACCCAGGGTCGCTGGAAGCGGCTATGGCAGCAGAAAGCCTCTATTAGTCCTTGATCACTGGCTGCCTGACAGCAGAGTCAACATGCAGGACATTAGGGCCTGACATGGGATCAAATAAAGGCTAATTTACTGGGTGTCTGTGTATAGTAAAACCACATTAACCATTCCCCCTCCCGGTTTGGTTTTCTAATAATTCAATTAGCTGAAATTAATGATTGAATCGATTAGATGAACAAGAGGGACAGTTTTTTTTACTGTGGCAAAATCAAAAAAGGAAGATAAATGCTTTACAATGTATTCTAATAATGGTTAGAGAGACCGGTAGATGATTTGAAATTAAACATTATTTCATATAAAAAAAATCATATATCGGTTTAATTCAAAGGCGACATGGCAACCAGTTGTTTTTTTTCCACTCCAAGGCATTTGCTGATTTAAAAAGAGGGTTTGTTTGAATGTCGTGTTTACATTGCAGGGTAAAATCTTGATACAAAGCAAAAAGGATCCTGTTATGATAAAGAATGCCTTTACCATCTGCTATTGATTCGTGTGGATTCCATGTAGAAAAGTGCCATAAAACAGATTAAAATCAGAATATCACTCTCCCTGAGGGAACTTTTAATTGCACAGACCTCCAAACTTGATGTGAAGGTATTTATAGGAAGGATTAAATGCATTTAGCCGTCACTGCTGTGAACTAAGCTCACAAAGTGATAACAAGCTTATACAAGCTTATAGAAGGTCACTACATTTGCAGCACTGTCTCTGTTCGTCATCATGAACCAAGTACACAGTATCAAACAAAAGTACCTCCAGTGCACCTTGGGGTTTCAACAAACTTTCTTTGCCAGCAGTTATATTCAAAACCCCTTTCCAATGTCAAAATTGGGAGGTGTGTCCAACAATATTCTAACTTTACAAAATCTATGATTTGCCATTTACACCCACTTCACACAGTGATTGGCATGCAGGTGTGCAGAGGAGCTCAAACTCTCTCTCTTTCATTCTATACACAACTATTTGTCACTTTTCATTTGTACAACCAGGTGTCCATATAGTGGGTTTTTTTCTGGCAGAAAAGTGTTGGCAGGGCGCTGAAGAGTGCTTCATCCACAATGATGTCATCAGCACTTTTCTGAAAAGAGATTTTCAGCAAGAATTGCTTGGAGCGGCCGCACAAAGACACTTGTGACAAATAATCAAATAGACAAATAGTGTAAATGTGTGCCGTTATCCCAATATTTGAAGGTGCTAAATGCGTGTTTGAGAGCGTTTCTATTGCTTCCTCACGGCTCTCAACAACGGCAACAGCTGAGCCGGCGGCTCGCAGTTAACGATGCTAACAGCGCTTACAATGAAAACAACGGCAACACTGCTGACAGAGCCGACAGTGTTATCCTGAGGGGGAACCGGAGGGTGGTTGCTACTCTTCCGCAATGGTGCCGTCAGTCGGGGCAGCGCTATCAACTGTAACCGCCGTATGGGAGCAGTGCAAAGCAGCGGCTGTTTTATTTTTTTGAACAATAAAATACATTTATATCTATGTCTTTATGGGTCACATTTTGTTTTACAAAGTTAGGAAAGCAATGTTCAAGCCAAGCCTGATGATCCCAGTCACTTCCACACAGTGAGGCATACAGCTTGTTGATTAAACACTGGTATCGGATCGGTACTCGGTATCGGTCGATACCTAAAGCCCAGGTATCGCTATCGGGACTGAGAAAGTCGGATCGGTGCATCCCTAGTACAAAACATATTTGAATAGCATTTTGCCTGTAGGTTGTGATACAGCCACATAAAGAATTGAAATGTTCAAAAATGTGTCACTTTAATTTGATCCTTATCCAAAGCTCATGTATGTATATTTCACTGTGCACTTTGATGCAAATCCAAATCAATAACTTGTAAACATTTCATATTATAAGATTAGGATTGTGCAGCCTGGGTAGATATACAGTGTGTGTTCTCTGACTGCTTTCTAGTTCTTACAACACATGTAGTTGTGAGAATTACAGCTAGCCATATGCTTTTTCTGGTCAGAGTGCTGGTAATATGAGGGGTTGCGGCTGAGATTGGTGGTTGGTGTGTAATATGTGTGGTGAGGGTGTGTTTTAAAGTAAGAACAGACTTTTGCTCAACATGAGGTAAGGTGGCAAAAGGAGCGAGTGGGCTTTTTTGTGGTAGTGTGGGGAGATTGGTGTGGTATAGGCTTGAAAAGGGCTGTGGCAGGAGTGAGCTATATTAGGGTGCTGTGTGTGTGTGTGTGTGTATGTGTGTGTGTGTGTGTGTGCGCTGAAGCTCTATATTTATATGGACTTAGTCGTGCACATTCTTTTAAAACTGTAAAATGCAAATACTTATGTGAACTGCGCATGGAAGGCAAGAGAAACTCTAAACATGTGCCATCTTCCAATATGTCTTTAGGCCATCTACTTTCATTTAAAGATTTGCATACACAGGTTTAGACGTTCAGTCTTTTCGTTTCCTTTCTGAAGCCGAATTTCTCCCATGGTGCACGTGATGGTGCAGTTTCCATGTTGAGATTCTCTGGAAACGCTGCGTTTGCATTCTGATAAACACAGAAGAGCTTTTTAATGTGTATTATTTACAAGAATAATAGTCACACAAAGCAGTGAAGGCTCCAGTTCTTGTTGAACTCTATTCCAGTTAATTCTTTGGTGTCTTATAGTAAATGTAATATATTAGTTTCTCCCTCACATATTTTGCTACAATAATTACATCATGTACTTGAGAATCTCTACTGCTCACTAATGTCAGTGTGAGTTATTAAAAGTGATTCCTTTTTTTCCAGTTTGTTCTCGTTTACTCCCCCTCGAGCTAAACTCCCACTGGCTGTTGTACAATTGAGCTCATTCTTGGAGAACTCTTGGACTACTTCGTGACACACAAGCCAAAGAAAATCAACACATTTGGAAAAAAAAAAAAAATTCAAGTGGCGAGTCTTGAAACCTGTCATACGTGATCATTTGCACAGACTGTTGAGTCCGAGTGTCCCTTGATCCCCAGATTCAGCTCGATGGTTGGAATGCCTCGGTCTGGTTTGGGATCAGCGTGAAAACGGTCTGGTGTGGCACAGTGTTAAGATTGTCTGGCAATATGTGGTTTTGCACTGAGGGGGGTCTGTGTGGCTGCACCACATCAGGGGTTTAGATGGCAATGTGGAGCCTATAGAAACATCAGCTTGTATCACATTGTATATCCACAAAGCTTTGAACACCAAAGCCGGGTGTTTCGCGAATAAAGTTCACCACAGTTTCACAATAAAACCGGATTTATGGTCAATGCAAGGGGTTAGCGGCAGTAGATTCCGGCGGCGTCGTTTTTGTAGTTCAGTGCCAGAGCTTACTCGTTCATAGCAGTACACTAGATTGATGCTCAAGCTGCATCATGCTTTAATTTCATTCCTCACAATTACTGTTTACTTTCTTTCATTTACTTTGTCATATCAGCGATAGTGGACATTTTTGAATGAGACTATTCCATGCAGTCGCCTAACGTATTTACGCTGTTTCACGTATTCACTGTGATAGAGAGCTACACAAAAGAAGAAGATAATCCAGCCTTTTTTCAACCTGCTTCATGTTGTCTTGACTCAACCATCTGTACTGGCATCAGAAATGTGTAGGAGAAAACTAAGATAGCCTATGCTGACAGGAAGACACAACGACGATCCCCGCAAACAGATATTTTAGGAAGGGTATCATGAATTTGTACCATCAACTCTGGATAAACAAAGTAGAAACAGGGGAATTTTTCAGCCCTGATTCAATGTTAATACACACTATTATAGACATTTAAGTCCTTTTGGAATAGAATTTAGAGGAGTTAAAACAGAAACAGTTATTCATAATGCCTCCTTATGAATCCCAATTTAACCTCTGATGGTAAGACGTGAAAGTTGACTGACTGGAGAACAGCTATTTGTATCCTAGAAAAAGTGGTGCTTTTATTTCTAAGACAAAACAACAAAAGTACCATATGCAGTGGATGTTTTATCAGTATTACAAGGTGAAAATCATTTTTGAAATTCTAAACAAACGAAATTGTAAACTTTCTCTATAGGCTAATGTTTTATACTATCTGAACTAACTTTCTGCATATTTTGAGTAAGTTGGTATGCAATTTGAAGGTACCCCTGAAAAGTTAGAGTTTTAGTATTAAATAATAAATTGTTTAGGGCTGCAACTCACAATTATTTTTATCGTTGATTAATTTGTGGATTATTTTCTTGATTAATCGATTAGTTGTTTGGTCTATGAAATGCCAGAAAATGATCGATCAGTGTTTCCCAAAGCCCAAGATGACGTCCTCAAATGTCTTGATTTGTCCACAACTCAAAGATATTCAGTTTAATGTCATAGAGGAGTAAATAAAACAGAAAATATTCACATTTAAGAAGTTGGAATCAGAGAATTATGACTTTTTCTGAAAAGATTACTCAAACCGATTATCAAAATAGTTGGCGGTTAATTTAATGGTAGACAACTAATCGATTAATCATTGCATCTCTCAACTGGTTGGATTTGATTTGCGACGATTTATAACAACCAACCCAGTAAAATTCACAGATTGTTTGAAAAGTGACTTTCCCTAATTGGTATTTTTCAAACTGCTGATGTCCTCATCCTTTGAATAAAATGTTTTTTTAAATCAGCTGCAGTTATTTAATAAATCTAGATGTGACAGTCTCAATTTAACCTGCTTGGGGGCAGATTTGTTGTGCACCATAATTAAATGATCCGTTTCAGCATGAAGCGCCACTGTAAAACCACAAAAGGTCAGGGTTAAGCCATGAATTAACTTGCTAATCCAGTAATCTTACTAGGTGGGATGAGACATGGGGCCTGACTAAATAATGCCACACGTTTCTCTGCCTTCTTCTCTGCTTAAGAATAAAACAATGCCTGCTTCATTTCAACCGAGCATTCTCCAGCTGGGCCTCACTAGAGGGTAATCACAGTGAAGACGAGTCCTGTGATGGTTTGGTTGTGGTGTGTGTGAACACACACACATGCACACGTACACGCATTCATTCATGCATGATGTGGTCCCACCAGCACGGAGCCCACAGGAACATTGATGAGGTTTTCAGTGATGCACTTTGTCTTTCAGCACGGCAGAAGACGTCCCATTGATGTCATATTCTGCAAGTGCTCCACCCCAACTGATCTGCATCACACAGGTTCAAGACGCTAAGACGAACAGGGGCACTGAAGGGGCCTTTACTCGAGTCCAAATCAGTAATTCACGAGGAAAGAATGTTTTGGCTATTACAGGATCCTGCACTAGACTTGTTTACACTGACATGATAGTCAAGCCGCAACCAAAAGCAGCCAAATCCATTTACTTGATGAATTACAAACAAACCACGGCCATCCTCATGCAGGTGAGCCAGCACCGTAATGCTATAAACTTTGTTACAGTTTAGATTTTACTTTGCGTGAATCAACATCTGATCATCAAATCAAACCCGTAATTTAATACTGCAACAAAACAAGGAGAAAAATAATGAAGTGCGGCCAATTTAAGACCAGTTTTCGTTTTCATTTCTTCGTTTTACTAACAGATGATAACCGTGCAGTAGAAACAGTGTGATCATGTCTCAACGGTGAGAGCACCCTGCATATTACAGTAAGAAAAAAAAATAAAATCTCCTGGTAAATGTGAAACACATGTTGGCTCCATATGAAAGCAATAAACAGCTTCTGGCCCCATGTCCCCAGTTCCAGCCGTCATACAGGCCGAGTGTAGATAATAGCATTGATGACTGCCCAAAACACATTTATTGCATTTAATTATTTAGTATGGTGCTTTCAAGTCCCCAAGGTTATATGAGACACAATCATTCGCCATTAATCACACAGCTTGAAACCCTAATCAAAGTCATGTGTGAAAGCTTAGTGTAATCTTAGTAATACGTTGATTTTTCTATATGACTGTCAGAAGTTGTTGATTGCCATACTTGCATAAACTGAAATGCAATGTTATAATATCTGATATTTCTTTATATTTTATGAATTCAATAATGCCAGGTTCCACACCAACAAAACCATTTATATTTGATCTATAGTTTTCCTTTTTAATAGCAGACAGACTTGCCCATAAGATCAGCACTTACTGTTCATATTTTATCCAAAGACTTCACTATAGCTAGTGTGCTCGCTGCTACAGTAGCTATATTGTGTCCTTAGCAGACACTAGCGCCCCAAGGGTATCCCCACAGTCTGGCGACCTGATTCACACATGGACGCACAAATCCTCGCTGCAACAGCTTTAACAAATAAAATTAAAGACAAATGCACCGCAGTACATTCCTGCTCATATTTTTCTAGACACTGTGGACAATAGCATCAGACGTTAACTTCAAAAACTAAAGCTTAAAACAAGCGAAAACAAAAGGAAAAGCCCTTCCTGAAAAGATTTGGGCTTTATTAGACTGTCAGAAATGATGGCCGGCTAATAGGAACCGCAGGTCGCTGGAGACTTTGCGGCCTGAGTCTAATGCAGTCAGCCTTACAGTCTTTTTTCTTTCTTTTTTTACTGGTGGTTGCGGCAGAACAAGACTAGGACGGGCAACCACAACGTCACTCACAACACTGCGCCCAGACTCTGTGTGCAAAAAAGGCCTTTCTATGTGTTGTAAAAGCACCAGAGCTGCATGCACATCTGTGAGCAGCGACGCTATGAGTGTGTTTTGTCATGCCGAGCTGCAGTGGGACGACTAACCATCCCGCCGTTTGATCACTATGGCGCAGAGACTGTGAGAGGACGGTGGCGGTTGAGACTGGCATTCTTCGTCTATACCCTCAGGTCACCTACAGATCCAGATGTGAGATACAGCTCGTAACCTACAGTGACTCTGGTGATGTCTGGTGGGGGACCTCCAGCAGTTCAAAGTGTTTTGAGTTTGCAGCTGCCGAATTTGGCGGGAAGTGTTATTTTTTCTGGAACTAGTTAACCTCTGTTGTACTTGTGTGTCAAAGTTGAGTTTTTTGACTTTTTGTTTTACTTGTGTGTGTGTTTGTGTGCGTCCCATAAAAGGATGTCAGACTATTTCATAAAGTGCTCCTAAACGCTGCGCTGCTGCCGGCTGTTTGTTTAGAGAGAAAACAAGCCGCATGAGACAGAGGAGAGAGACTCTTCATTTCCTTATCTCTGATTTTCTCTGGTAAACTGTCCAATATCCTTGGTGTGTGTGTGTGTGTGTGTGTGTGTGTGTGTGTGTGTGTGTGTGTGTGTGTGTGTGTGTGTGTGTGTGTGTGTGAGAGAGAGTACACAGTCTTCTCCTGCAGAGTCCAGCCTGTGCGACCTGCATTCACAAGCAACCTCTTTTGCTTTGCTTTCTATAGTAACAACCTCCATATGGCCGGCGTTATGATGTTGTGCTTTTTCTTGCATGAAACGGATCGGACAGAATTGATGACGGCCCGAGCTTTTTTTCCAGAGCTTTGACGGTGCTTTACGCCGCCACACACACAAGCACACATACAGTTATCGATATGCTTATATATCCATACAAATATTGGCAAACGTACAGGATGCACGAGAGGATACAGACACACGTAATTACCGTTCATATGCACACACACACACACGACAGATGTATTCAAACACAGACACACACATCCCCAACCACTGTTTGCTACAGGTTTGGCCTGATCGTGCTCGCTTCCATGTGTCTTTCATAAGGTAGACCTACCCCGTACTGTGTCTCACTCCTGCTCCATCCAACCTCCCATGTTTATGATCTAATGACCCTCTCCTGTACCACGCTGAACTGAGATCAGAGTAGAAGATTTAAAACAAGACTTTTAAACCTGTGTCAATCCAATTACATCTTTAGAGAACAATATAACGATTGTAAACAATTCATTTCATCAATATTTAAAGCCGTTTCACACCAAGCACGGATTAGTTGTGGAGCATGTGTGGAGTGGATACGGCACTATTTAGGAGGAAACTCACTGACGAAAATGGATGGAACTCGGATAATTTGCACAGGTTCCATTGTGCGTAGTTGTCATGCAGAAAAATTCGCACGCAGATTTCCCGTCTTCCCACAGTGCATTTTTGCATGGCACTGGTGAGAAACAGCTTTTAACCAGTGAAAACTCAACAAGTTCAGAGACCCCTTTTGCAAAGCAGACTTGGCCAAAGTGGCAGCATAAAAAGTTGCAGACGAAAAAATACAAAAACAAACAGTTAAAAAACTACATTGCAACATTAAAAAAGGCCAAAAACAGCTAAAATCAGAGAAAAGTCAAAATGGATTCACTGACCACAGACTTTTCAAAACTCAGTCAGAGTTATCGGTGTCCTCAATTCTATTTGCTTCTGCAGGCTAGGATACCACATTGGCCCTGTCACCGTGACCATATAAAATACTGTACATCCCTGTTGCTGCATAGCTTTTGTTTATCTGGTGTTCTTTTTTCTCCAACCTCAACTTATTTTTGTTGGAGGATATGCAGCCCAGCCCATGCTCTCAGAAGCGATGGGGATGTACAAACATTAACCCTCTTAGCTCACATTTCCACTTTTCATCTAGTCCTTCATCCTGCTTCCTTGCTCTCTTTTCAACCAGCTCCTCTTCTCTATACCATTCTCACTGTTTGCTCGTCCTGCTCTGCCTGTAGCTGTCCTCACCCTGACATCTTACTGGCTCTCTCTCCTCCTTTCTCTCTCCTGTTGTTTTACTAGCAGAGCTCTCCCTGCCAGATGTACTCTATAGACAGAGTTTATCTTACCTTGGCTTTAAAACGCGGGTCCTTAACATGATTAAAAAGAGTCAGGGACTGAGAGTAGACTTCAAAAGAGGGGGATGAGGGACCTCAGGGAGAGAAGGAGAGAGGGACGGACTGAGTGCCTAATGATGATGATTTATTTTCATGTGTGTATTTTCACTTGCAGCACTAACACTACTTGTTATCACCGTCAAGAGGACAAAGTATAAATCTCGCTTTGGAAATACAGCATAGATGCAGGACATGGAGGACAAGTATTTACAAGAGTATCCTCAGCTTCCAGTTCATGAAGTACACCTAGAAAAACTAATGCAGTCTAATACGACAGTAGATGATGCATTACTGTGTAAAACAATGAACCAGCCCTGTCTCTGCTGGATGCTACTGAATAACATATGAACATTGCAGTCTGTTTTATATCTTCAAACTGTACAAAATATTGTCCATTAAATCAGTTTGTACAAGTGTTTCCCACCCCCAGAGTTGAAGGAGGGCTTTAACAAAACACTCCACAAAACAATTTATGGATCACTGTAGTGATCCATAAATCCATACACAAGGACAGCCAGAGAAAAAGGGCAGGATCCTGTTATTTACGGTGCGGGAGGTACCCTCCGGGGGGTTTCCCCCCTTTGAATTGTTACATGTATGTGGCCCACAAACCTTGAGGTGTCTTTGACCTATAATTAAACAAAGGTGGGTGAATGAATGCTCCAAGCACCGCCGCCACACTGAAACTCCCCACAGGGTTGTGATGTGGTCTTACTCCTAATTCCTGTTTGAGAACAAGCTGTTCAGGCAGAAGGGAAGCAAAGCTCGAACATGGGAGTAACGGATGAAACCCACAGTGAGTGTTGCAGCTTTGTTTATGTGCTGCAAGCAGGATGAAGGCTCTGCATGCAGCAGTGAGGACTGTTGCAGCATGCATTCAGTTGATGAGGCACTGAGTATTTCACACTGGATTTGACAACCAGTCAGAGGTAGCGTTAACCGAATATTTTCCATCGTTGAATGAATTTTAAAGATGACGGAAAAAATCTGAAGGCTGTCCATCATTTTGACAGACTGTAGGAGGCTTTGGAGCATGGCTGTGACCATTCGGGTCACAGAGCGATGCCGATGCAGCC
>CAKALG010000520.1:0-10293 GCA_916700815.1 Helicolenus hilgendorfi | reverse complement strand
CGCCTGAGGAGGAGGCTGTGTGGGAAAAGTGTCGTGGAGTGGCCGAGGACAGCTGCTGCAGAGCCCTGGTTTTGGCAAAACCTGAGGAATGTGGTGAGGGTGGACAACCAGGTGATGTACAGCAAGACTTATTCAACGTACTTCAACAGCAAGTGAAACAATTAATGACATGTGGACAACAATATCTGGAGCGTGTTTTAAAATGATTGTTCTATATCAACACTGATGTGGTGATTCACGACTTTTGATTCTTTTGACTCTGCCTGGGGCTTAACTGAAGAAAAATAAAGACAATAATTCAATTTTTTTATTTACAATGATACTGAATGTTTTGTTATTTGTTTACAAATATTACAATATACTGTATAAATAAAGTCAATCCATTTAAAATCTGTACAATTTGTAGTAGTAGTAATAGTCCAGTTGTGTAAATGTTTCAGTCTGTTATCTGATCTCCATCTAACCTAGAAAATATCTTTACAGCTGAAGTTGGCAGCTTTGAGCAAACATGATAAAAAGTTATTTTTATAAATCTGTCGCTGTATCCTGACAGCAGTGCATGAGACAGATAACCTGAAAAAAATAATTTTCCTCTGTGTCCTACTGTGCTCCTAATGGATTTGCAAAATTTCACAGACCGGAGGAAAACAACCAATCAGAGCCGAGCAGTCTCTAACGCAGCTGTCAATCACTGCTCGCGAAACTCGCAAACTACGATCAAAATGCCAAACTAGGCAGCGTTGATCAAATATGAGTCAAGAGTCTGTTACTGTAATGCCTATTTCTTGCCTCAAATGTTTTCTGGGTCACAAACTTTCTCATTTTGCAGCTAAACAGTACATACAAACTAGTAGGAGCACTAGGATGAAGCAGAGGAACATGATGTTTTTTCATAGATTATCTGCACTACTGTCAGGATATAGTGACACATCTCTAAAAATCCCTTTTTATCATATTTGCTCAAAGTTCCCGACTGCAGCTTTAAGGACACAAAAGGGCAATTTGTTGTAAAAAATACATTCTCTTTTATTTCACGTGGTTATTGCTAATTCATATAAACTAAATTGTTAGAAAATCTAAACATAACCTTTCGAGATTTGCACAACCAAAACTCTCAGCAATAAATTCTGAATCTACACTGGATGTTTGCCTGCTAGAGTTAAACTCTTACCTGCAGCTCCCCATCTATCTACACTTAATTGTTGTTGCATGTATAAATACAAGATGTTAAAATGATAATTTTTCAATGTATTCAAATAGAATATGGGCTATATTCTCTGTGAAATGTCTTGTAAGACTTGAATATGATCAATAATAATAATAATAATCTATCTACACTTCATTGTTGTTACATGTATATATACAAGATGTTAAAATGATATTTTTTCAATGTATTCAAATACAATATGGGCTATATTCTCAGTAAAATGTATTGTTAGGCATGAATATGATCAATAATAATAATAAAAATCTATCTACACTTCCTGGTTATTACTTGATTTGGCCTCAAGGTGTCGCCCCCTGACAGTTTTAAATATGCTGCTTTGTGCAAGTTAAACCTAAACCAGTCAACTCATTGTCTCACTCCTAAATCTTTCTCGATAGTCCACATTTTGTATTCGCCGTGTGGCACGAATAAACATCTGGAAACGCTATGATGATGACAAATACACCTTTCTTTAATGGCAAAACTGATCTGCACTCATCTAATCTGATGCAGGTGGTCGCATTTATTTTTTCCTAAATTAAAATCCTAATAAATGCACAGACGTGGCTAAATTTAAAAAAAAAATGGTTATAGTGCATAAAGCGTTTTGGTAATTTTAACTCTTAAATAAAAAAACATATTTTGTAAAAAGCAGGCAGTGCAGACAGTGGGCTGACGTCAGAGCAGTATTTGCATACTGGGCAGTATTTATGTGGAGACTGACGCTGCAGCCGTCACTCTGCTCCTGTCTGTGCCAACGAGCCGTTCATCACCGTTACTTCACTAACTGAAACTCAGGTGAGTGCGTTTCCGTGTTTTGTCTCATATTGTGAGCAACTTTGTTTGAGAAGCCTGCTTTTATTTTAGCTTTTAGCCATTGTTTTTTTGGAGTGTATTACGTTTATCTCCTCGTGGTCTCGCAATGTCCTGCCTCATTATCAAAAACAGTGCCAGCTGCGCATGATGTGTTCAAAAGCCACTGGAATTAATCAGAAAATACAAAATCCTACCTCAAAAAACAAAGAAATGCTGCTCACTAAAGGGCATAACTTGTGTGCGATTTGTAGTCTTATGAAACCAAACTGCATGCTGTGTCAGTAACTTGGATAAAAAAAATCTGTTTGGCTCAACACGTTAAACTAACATTCAGTACATGTGTTGTGCCTTTTTGAGTCAGGTTTATTGTTCAGAGGAGGCTGTTGCAGTCTGCTCATCTAGATTGCATTAAAGGGCGGTGGCTCCTTCAGCTGCCGCACACGTTCACTAACTGACACAAAGCGCTTCTCAAGTCAGGCGCTGATGATGGGACACACACGCACATGCAGTGTGTTTTGCATAAGCTTCATTGTCTTTCTCCGCCCCAGTTGTTAGTTCTACACGATGCAAATCATGTAACTGGCTCCTCTAGCTCTGTTAATTCTGACCTAACTAACCACTGCCCACATCCCCAGGTGTGTTCTAAGTGAACTCAGTTGAAGGGCAGCTAATTTATGGTTGCTTGTCTGTTTTTAGAGCCTCTGCAAATATGGGTGACAAACCAGACATCTCAGAAGTCACATCATTCGACAAGACGAAGCTGAAGAAGACAGAAACTGCAGAGAAAAACCCCCTGCCAACCAAAGAAAGTATGTGCTGTACCTAATGATCTTTATCCAGAACATTTATTTGCTATGGTCAACAGCCTTCGCACTAATAATGCAAACTTTTCCCTCCTCTTGCAGCCATCGAACAGGAGAAGATGGCATAATGACGTCCAGTCCTCCTGTGCACTGTACATTCCACAAGCCTTGCCTTTTTTCTGTCCCAATGTGTATTCCAAACTGAGGTACTTACTGATTGACCAAACCATGGCTGTAAGACCTCCGCTCACTTGCCTAGATGTCACTCTGTACAGTAAGGAAGCGTGGCTTGACGTCGGCATGGGTTCCTGGCCGTCTGTTGCTGTGGATGCATCTCTCCAAGTGTGGCGTTTGAGAACAGACGTGTCATGAAACAACTGCGGGACCTACACTTTATGATTTCAAAACCTTCTGGCCACTTGTGAATGCTCAGCGTCTTTTGTAACAAAATCTGGAATGCACAAGTTTGTTAAATATGCAAAAATAAAAAATATAAACTGACTTGATTGTGTCCTTGTGGTTTTACCCTGTAGGACTTTCATACCACCCACCCTGGGCTTTAAGAACCACTTTTGAGTAACAAATTGGTCATGGAATTTGACTTTTTAAAATCCCCAAACCAGCTCTAACAGCATGGCGGCACTTTGTAAGCGTTGCATCTGTCTTTAGTGCCAGCACGCAGTGACGTTACTAACTGACCTAAAAAGCGCTGACACTCTTCGCTGCCAAAGCATGCTTTGCTCCATTTTCAAACCATAGTCTCACAGATGAGGTTTTTGGAATATTGGGTAAAAATGACATGTATTCATAATCTCTATACATCAAATGTACCTGACTCAAAATAGATTTACAACCTGTAATTGATGTAAGGGGAAAATCTGTATCCTTACAGAACAGTTGATATTTTCATTACATACAGTAGGCCTACTCTGTCTTTGAAGCCATTTCACACAGGCATGACTAAAGCTGCCAAAGAATTGGCTCACTTCCTGGAATGACTAGTTGAACAAAACTTAAAATGACCGACTTCCTGAAACTTGATGCTTTAATTTGACTCCAGAGGCAAGCTTGCCCTTTGCGTCATGCTTAAATCAAACTAAGATTTTGCACCCCAAACTTACTGTGTGTTACAATAACCATACTATTTACTATGTCAAATGCAGTATGCAAAAAATACCAGGATGTCCTACATCTGGTCATATTTTGCAGTATGCAAGCATGCTTCTCTGGCTATTCTGACCCACAATCCTCTGTGCAGCAGATATGAACATTAGGGTTAAAGTTCAAGGCGCAATGCTACAATGAAGTATGTCCCATTTGTGTGTATACTCTTAACAGTATGTACTTTTTAAGGACTGTTGCTGTATGTACTGAAAGTAAAACAAGTCTGCCATTTGGAATGTAGCCTCAGATTAAATTGGACCAGTCTTGCAGTCCTGTCTAAACCTTCACAGTCCACTCAAAAGTTTCTGCCTTGCAGCTATGTCAAGCCTGAGCAGAACTACATCCCCACAAACATTCCTGTACTGCAATCACAAGTACAGACTGAACAGCCTACTGCTGAACTAGTTGGAAGCTGATTGTTGCAAGCTGTCCTGAGGACATGTGTGCTCATATAAAAGTATACATCAGAGCAGCTATACCTTATCCAGAGTAGGCTCGCATGACCACGCCCTCTTTTGAGGGTAAAACAATCCCGTGTCCCTCATAGACGGTAACAGAAACAGAAGAAGTTGAAACATGTCTCCAAACTTCTACTTTAAACAAACAGATAATAGTAATAACGCTATGAGGAATAGGTGCTGTGTAGTTGGTTGCACCAACGTCCTAAAAAAGATATAATAGGGCTTTATGGCTTCAAGCTATAGACCATACCAGCATCGCGTCATCGCTGAGGCTGTGCTCCCGTTTCAGGGAAAGAAACTTGTCACATGAGAGATAAACACATACAATATGTGAATATTCACTGTGTGGTAAATCGCTAAATGATGCTGGTGATAGTGACTAGCATGGCTAGCTAACGTTAGCTTGAGTGGGAGGCTGCTGCAGTAATGCACAATACATTAACATTATAGCAGCATCAGACTGTCGTCTCCAACTAAATCTCAGCCCATAGATCAAACAGTTGGCTATTAACATGTTGGTTATTTACAGACAACACTAAGCCTAACATGATTCAATCAAATCTATATATTGTAGATGTCTGGAAAAGCAATATCCGGCCACTGTGTTGGACGGGGAAAGACTGAAGGGACATGGCGGCGACCAACCTTAATTTATCAAAGTATCGCAAACGCTCAGGTTCAGGCAAGAACGCAAAATAATTATTAGACATATGTATAAAACAAATGTTTGTATAACAAGAGACGAATATATACAAACTTGTCAAAATTACAATCCAAACATACATCATTTTGCATTGAAGTCTATGGGATCTTCAGTTTTCTATCCCCCAAAAGGGGGCCAGCCTTGACTTAGTACCTGTAGGTGCCAGTCTGATGTATAAAAGGCAGAAGCAAATGGCTTTAGCTGCTGGGTGAACTAATGGATTTACTGAGTGAATGAGTTCAGCGTCATAAAATACAGAAAACAGTTTACGAAATGTAAAATAAGGTCCCATTTTTAGACTACATGACAACAAACTTGTCCACTCAGGACTGTGATCATTACATACTGCAGTAGAATGAGTAACTTTGTGCTTAGAGTTAATGAAAGCCTTGGCCTTCGGTGACCTCATTGAATGTGTAGACCACAGCGTCGACGAGGCTGCGCTGTTTAGAGGCTGTCACTAAGACAAAAACAAAATGAACAATCTATTTACAGAAGAAGAAAAAGAGAACCTGTTCTACCTCATTCTGCTGCACAGGGACAATAGCGGTATCTCATGTGGGGAGAGAGAGAGATGGAGAGAGAGAGGGGGGTGGGAGATTATGTAACTGTAATGTCTACAGACCATAACAGCTGTGCTATAACAACAACAATAGGCTCTGCTGAGGGATTGACACAAGTTCACATTCATCCTCTTTCCCATGAGGCTGCATTTAATCTAAGGTCATTTTTAGTATGGGAAAAAAGGACATGCTTGTTTATTTTTCTATTTAACCTTTTAATAAGCACCAGAAGGCCACATTTATACTCTTACACACATCTGTGATGCCAGCCTCCTTCCCCCGTCTTCCCCCCCAACTCCCCCTCCTAAGTCCTCTACCATCCTTATGTGCAGTCTTGCCTCACAACAGCTCCTCAGTGCCCTATAACAATGTGTGCTCTGGTAGCCAATATTACACATTACAAGACACTCCTTTCTCCTGTTACACTCTCTCCGTGCTTTGTTAAACTGATAAATGATATAGCCTCAGACAGGTTTCTCCTGACAACCTTACTATGTGAATGTAGCTCAAGGGTTCAGCATCACGCTCATGGACACTTCGAGGGGAAGCTGAAAAGATCAAAATATTTACTGTATCATACTGAGCTTTTTCTACTGATGCTGCTCGTGTGGCTCTGCCCAGTCAAGACCTAATAGCTGTCCATGAAAAGGGATGCAAATGACAGTGAAATGACACTGAAGGGCTGATTGTGGCAAACTTGGCTTGAGGCACCAAGAGGCCATCTGCCAGTGTTGTGACGGGCACCCTCTGGACCGGCTGTGGCGCGGACTGACTGACTGCAGCACGCTACGAACAACACAGATGCCTCTGAGACTGCCTATGGCTACATACGTAATGTGCTTTGAGAATGAAACCACGCTGGCCATCTAGTATAAGGCTTATAGTGTACTGTACATAAACAAACCACACTGTAGTGTTACTTTGCCTAAGTGGCTTAGAAATGACTCAGTTGATCTATGGTGTGTCATAGGGATGGCACAGCATAAACAAAAGTGAGATATGTGGTTAAATAACAAAACCAAAAACAAATAAGCATGCTGTACTATTAAAGGAATAGTTTTGGTGTTTTGAATTTGGCTTGAAGGAAGTACTTATCCATAGTCTGTGTGTTACCTACAGTAGATGACGGTCGGCATGCCCCCAGCTTGGTGAAGCAGATAGGAGTTACCGCACAGAAGCAAAGCAATGTACTGCTGTGGACGGGCCCGGCAGCAAAACGTATTTTAGACACCTAAAAGAAAGGCCCACCTAAAAAAATCAATATCAGTTTAAGTGTAAGCTATATTTTGAATATTTTCACCGGTTTACCTTGCCATAAGACAGCTATACAATCTATGTTTCCGATGGGGAACCGATGCCGTTACCTATGCTCTTGCCAAAGCCACCAGACTCCATTGAAAAAAACAGTAATTCTACCTCGCAGAACATGGGTTGCTGGTCTACCGCTGCCTTGATCGGTTCGTTTGTTTGTGTTATTGTGTGACTTAGGCTAGTTTGGATTCACCAAAGTCCTACAATAGCACAAACTAACTAACCTGCGAGGTAAAATTTCAGTTTTTTACAATGTAGTCTGGAGGTGAGAGCATGGATGGATACAATGGCTTCAATTCCCCATCGTAAAAGGACTGTCTGACGGCAAAATAAATCGGTGAAAATATTCTAAATATAGTGTATACTTAAATGGATATAGATTTTTTAGGTGAGCCTTTCTTTTAGGTGGCTAAAATACGTTTTGCTGCCAGCCCCGTCCACAGCAACACATTGCTTTGCTTCTGTGCAGTTACTTATCCAAACTGGGGGCTTGCCAACCGTCATCTACTGACTATGGATGAGTACCTAAATCAACCCCACTTTGATGAATAACCTATGAAAAGACTATAGCTGTGTTTAGCAGATTAGATGGATTGTACTAGATGTGACTAATGTTGTCTGTGCAGTCTGTGTGGAATTGTGTGTTTTGTTTAGGTTTTTTTTGTGTCTGACGCTGCTGAGTCTGTATCAATAATTAATCAAATAATCGTATACACTTAATAAGCAATGAGTCACAAGAAAGGATAATCAAGACCTTTTTCTCACATTTAAAGTTTTGTTACTGAAAAGTTAGCGAGAGATTCTACTTTACCAATCAGTGTCTAATTCTTAAAACCAATACAATACACAAAACACCCCTTGATAATAGCAGCAAATTCCCCAACATTGTGTTTTTTTTTTTTTAAATAGGAAACACCAAGGGGGCAAAACAATGCTAGTTCCTACTTGTTATTGTTTTGACATGCAGGAGGACGTGACAGGATCTCACAGCTGTTATAGCAGCAGCTTCCTCATGTTCAGCCTAAAACCTGTATGCCCGGCCCATCTTTCTTGCGCTCTGTTTCCATGGTAGCAGACAGGAGATTTTAGCTTTCCAGACATTTTCACATGACCAGAGAGACTGCAGTGTACAGAGCTCTACATCAATTCAATTAACACACAATTGTTGACTAGGATCACTAAATCGGTGCAGGTAGTAGTGATTTCAGAAATTCTGCTTCTCTCTTGACACAGTGTGGTGGTTTTACGGTATGCATAGTTTTTTTCTTTGTCACGTGATCATTAAGGTTCCTCCACAGTACTTTCATGTGTTTTGGCAAAAACATTCTGTTCCTCTATCTCGTTACACTGATATTGGTACACACTGTGCGGGCCAAAAGAATGCTTGACACCATCTGGGAAAATGTTGAAAACCTGTCTACCTGTTCAAGCATGTCTTTCTAGTTTAGGCACAGTTTTGCAATTTTTTAGGGGATTTAAGTATCCTGCACAGCACACCTGTTGTTGAGCAATATTTACCTGAGCCAATATGTTGTTTTCTAAAGGAACACCTAATGTATTATTGTAAACAAATCACAGCTCATGCATGCTCATTACAGCCAGCCAGAAGTGTATTCTTGTCTGAGTTCAAATGCCCAAAACATTTCCTGAATTATTTAAGAGATTCTTTAAAAAAAAGCTTACATTGCAGGGCTTTGTCTCATGTCAGTACATAGGTTTAGTGGACGTATCGTTGCATTGACGCTGCTCACTTGCCCTTGCAGCTCGTTTAGCGGCTGCCTGTTACAGCGTTATCACTCATTACTGGACCAATTTCAGAAATTGTTGTCGCCATTAGTCACTTAGAAACAAAAATATGGGAAAATAGGGTTCAGGTTGAAAAAATACCAAAGTTACCCTTTAACATAAATCTAATGGTATCAAATAGTTGTGTCTAGTTATCTGTTTTGTCACTGGCATAGAATAACAGAATGGAATAATAGCAGAATAACAGAATAATCACACATATTCAGAAAAGGAACATTATGAAATGTTATCAACAGCAAACTAAAAACGTATTAAACTGTCAAAATATATCTGAAGTCATTATGAACATAGCTCATAGTATAGATGCAGATTGATTTTATATGAGACAGATTTATTCCATTTTCACCATTAACCGTATAGGTGTAATAAAAAGCTGAAACTGGGACAAAAATGTTCATTCATCTGTTGGGAGGTTCAGCGTCTTTATGTTCTTCATTCAGAGTGAAGCCAGAAAAGAACAATTCATCTTTGTCTTCATTATCATACCCACGGTGGGAAAAAGCAGCGCTGCTATTGTGTGATAGGTAGACACAAAAGCTGAGGGTGTGAGCCGGCCAATCCAGGGCAACACCATAATGGTTGCTATGTGTGACAAAGAAACTTCCCAGAAACGTGCCTTGTGCTATACTTGAGATTTGTGGTGGAGGGGAGATTATCCATCTATCTGGCTAGCAAACTGATCACTTTGCAGGGACGCACAAATATTTATCTGTGTGCAGATTTAAATAGGAATCTTTGGAGAAGATATCTTACAGCTATTTGAAACCGCATTACCAGAGCAAATACAAAAGCAGAGTAAATACAACGAGTTGCCTGACCTGTTTCGTATTCTCCGTGGGCTGTTAACCTTTAGTCAGAGTAATGAACACCAAACCCCAACTTAGTAGAGAATGCACCTTGCATTTATGGTGTCAGCCCTACAGCATTACAAAGCAAGGGTGGCAGCCAAGGGCTTATGTGAAACATAAATACGCAGAATTAGTTAATGAAGAAAGATTGGATGCAACAAAAGTGTGAATTATATAACCTTGTCACAAATTCTCAGATCAGCCAAAAAGCATCAGAGGGAGGATTATTTTCTTAAACTAACATGGAGAACACAACCAGCAAAATAAACAGGAGGTAGACAGCGAGCTTCTACCAGATGAGTACTGGTCACAAAAACTGCAAAATTACTGATCGTGCCAACCAACAGTCTTGAAAACCTATGAAAACCTTGACAACATATGCATAACACAGACAAACCGCACTGAAAAAGAGGAACACATTGAAGTTGAAACTAACATACAGGCAGGCAAGTCCTGGATTTTAGAAATACTGTGGTCATGAATCCAAATTCCTTGAACACAACCATTAGTAGCCATTAACATCAACTTTATTTATTAATTTAACCGCTTTTATCTCCTTTAATTGCCGTGTGAATGTTTATTCAAAGCTTTCACTACACTCTCAGGTATGT
>CAKALG010000519.1:0-10166 GCA_916700815.1 Helicolenus hilgendorfi | reverse complement strand
CTGGAGACCAAAGCTACGGTCTCCTCCGCGTCCTCCGACCGCGGCCAACACTGTTTAACAGATGGGCTTCACTAGATATAACTTTGCGGTTTTGGTGCTTCCGTGTAGTTTGTGTTGGAGTCTGAGTCTGAACAGCGTAGCCACACGCGAGTGCGCATGGGAAACCGACCCGGGTGATTTATACGTGTAAGACGTTACAAACAGTCCCTTTAAGGCATAACATAAACATTCATTTTTGATAAGGATCCCTTCAATTTGGTATTTAAAAAAATCATCTACTGCAGTGCTTTTGGGGACCCACTTTTTCAAAATGACAAACTATCCCAACCCAATTCACAATATTATCTCTAAATCGTGGAAAGAGCGTTATTTGTGCATAAATAAATAAACATTCCTGACCATTTTTACCGCCATTTCCACATCACTTTATATTATCTTGAATGGGTAAACCAGCTATGTTGAAGAGATAGATGTTTGATGAATCACAACTTTGTGTTATGAGCATGCTATTGAAAACATATTACACATGTTATGGTGCATAATGGTGCAATATGGTTCAAATGAAACTTGCGAGCTTGTGTTTACGACATGGGAAGTCGTGTACACAATATGCTTGGCGTTCAAGTGGTTAAAGCTTTCAGTAGGCATAAAGTTTTGGGCTTCATTGGGCACGAACTTTATAATTTTACAGTTTAACAGTACACGACAAGATGTTTCTAAAAACATTTGAGACGAGAAAAAGGCATTACAGTAACATAATATTGATTCATATTTGATCAGCGCTGCCTGGTTTGACTGTTTGGTCAGAGTTTGCGAGTGATTGACTCATGGCTCTCGTAGACAGAAGCTGGACCGCAGACTCCAGATGGGCTCTGATTGGTTGTTTTCCTCCAGTCTGTGAATTCTTGCAAATGCCGTTAGGAGCACCGGAGGACACAGAGGCACATGATTTATTTTCATATTACCTGTCTCATGCACTACTGTCAGGATCAAATGACCATTCTATAAAAGTAACACTTTTTAATCATATTTGCTCCATTTCTACGCCCTGCAGCTTTAAGTTGAATCAACACCTGAAGCAATACTGTAGTTTGTTAATAATTCCTTCATCCATGAATCAACACCTCTCTAAAGCTGAGCATTATAACCATCATGTAGGGAGGGAGGATTTATTGCAAGACTAGGCCAACTAAGTGTACCTGATAAACTGGTTACTGAACTCTACATTCACTGTAGCCTACTTTTGTTTATGTGGTTGGACAGTCGATGTGTATCGATAGTGCTGTCGTGGGATTTACTGCATATAGCTCATCAGAGATAATTCATTTTAAAAGCTGGGCCAGTTAATTCCCTTCATAGCAAACAAGTCATTTTCCAGTCCACGCTTCATAGTGTTGGTTCTGAACTCTGGTTTCGAGAAGGGAAGCCGTGTTGTTTGCAATGTTTGAGTCATCCCTAACCAACAGTACTAATACGGATTCTTAAAGTGACTGTATCGTATTTCTAGGGGACTGCTGGACCTGGGGCAGCAGAAAACTCCACATTTACCACAACACGGATATATTTAGCAGTGCATCTATTTAGGGCTACACATGCTTTAAATAGTCTACTATTATGTAACTTTTTGTTTTTTTATGTTTCAAAAGCATGTACACATGTTCCGGATTTTCTTGACGTGATGTTTTAATTATACGTAGGCAGTGTTGATTCATTGGAGTACTTGTCATAGCCAATTTAGCATTTTTGTTGAGGTCTTTACTGGAAGAACAAAATCCATGACAAACAGCAGTGGGGAAAGTACATTATTCGTGCAAGTTAAATTCAGGTCACATTCAAAGATCTGCACTGTCAGACGCTGTAACTGAGAAAACATGAGTTGGCCAGTTTAAAATGGATCTGCACGTTTTTCCACGTTTAGTCAGTGTAATCTTAGGACCATTAGAGAGACTTGCAGCTATAAACCTGAGTGAATGAAAACATCCCACACTGTGATGTGGTTGTGTTTTCCGGAGCCTTGATCATTTAGTGTTTGAAGCATGCTGCTCATTTGTTTTTTAACCGGTTGGAGGTATTTTAGAAGAGAATCCCTTTTACCAAAATATTTTCCATAATGCTGTTTTTTTTTTTAAACACTTTTAAACACAGTGCCTCTGTTCTTTTAACACAGCGAGAGCCAGCACACAAACATTCCCACGAGCAACGCACACATACAGTACTGTGCTGCAGGGAAAGGAAACACCTGTGTTCCCCATTTCACTTTCATGACATTAATCTGTGGTCTGTTCTGTACATTTCGTTGATGACGTAATGTGAATTTTTTTTATTTGAGATGTTGAAATCCGGGTAAAGCAAAAGTAAATGTTTGTCACACCACAGAAAATGTGTTATTAACCACTCAGCCAATTTTGTAGTATATAGTAAGTATATAAAATGGTCAGTAAGTAAGTAAGTAATTAAATAAAATTAGGTTTCAAAATTGTGAAAAAAATAAGCAGTACTCTGCTCAGAAACGCGTGTCCGCTGAAGGCGCTGAAATTCTGATAGTGAAATGAGTCATTTCACGAGGGTTGTGATGCTCAAAACTATTTATCCACCATTTTACAGCCGCAACAGTAGCAACCTAATAGGCTACAGTAGAGCCTATGACATAAGCACAAGTTTTACTTGGTTGTGATTGGACAGCGAGCCTAGACCTGGAACACACATGCAGCTCGCTTTCATGCGCACCCCGAATGACCGTCCCACAGAGAAGGTCATGTCTAAAAGGTAACCCACAAGTTGCAAAACTGTGCAAAAACTTTCGCAAGACTTGCTGTCCGAAGACCTATCCTCACTTTAACCACTGAAAGTCAATGTCTAACCTTCACCATTGGAGGTCAATGCTTAACCTTAACCATTACAGGTTAGCACCTAACCTTAACCATTGGAGGTCAATGCCCAACCTTACCATTCAAGGTTAATGCCTAACCTTAACCATTAGGGGTCAATGCTAAACCTTAACCATCTCGTGACAGTTTCGCAAACTTGTGGGTTACCATCTAGACATAACCAGGTATGGACGGCCGGAAAAAAACGTTATGGATTTTTTGACGGTCCCGTGGCCCACCAATGTGCCAGCCCACTGAGATTTGGCCCGTTATGCCAGATGGCCACTACACCACTGGCTGTGGTAAATAAGTGTTGTTTCAACTTGCGGTTGAATGGGAGAACCACTGGTGCTATGTGCTCTAATTTGTATATAGCATTAGGGGAGAGGTTATGCTACGGCTGGCTCCAGTGCATCATAAACTGTTTAAAAAACAGTCTAACTCCACAATTCAGTACTATCTAGATCAGTCTTTTTGCACATTTTCAGCAATTACTTTCTAACATGTGTAATGTGTTTAGAAACAAATCTCAGATTTTACTTTACCCAGACTTTAATGGATGATGGAAGGGTGTGGTACAATGCTAAATCGTGTGTAACCTTGTAACCTTGTAATTACTTGCACTAAACTTTTTCCATGTGGGAAAAGACAGCACATAGCATGTGAAAACTGTAACAAAGCGTTATATTGTTTCAACTCTGACAAATAAAGAGTACAGAGCAGAGACAAGTAGTATATGGGAAGTGGGTGAGCAGTAACTAAGGACAATATGAACTTTAGACACAACTCTCTTATTGTACTGTTTGCTCAGTGAAGATTACACAGTCAAACAAATGTTTTGGAATTTTCCAGCCTAGCTACCATTGCCCTCTTTTGATCAATTTCCATTCTTAGGATGTGAGAAAAGATATTAAATGAGGCTTGTGTCTTTTCAAAAGACAAAAGGAGATCACAAGAGATAGCACAGTGTACATCAATTAGATGGCTGTGTGGTTACTTGTCAACATGACTAGGTATGACACAGACTAAAATCATTATTGAGTTACACACAAGTTTCTAGAACTAGATGAAAGAGCAAGATTAGTAACATGTAGAACTGCGGTCTTATACAATGCACCTGCTATCTGAAGTCCCCATCAGTCCATCATCAATGAGTCAGGAGTATCATAAAGTATCGTTTGACTGAAGGTGCCACCAACAAACAAATCTTGGCACATAGTGGAGTCAGCTATACAACCCTCTCTTCCTTAAGCAACAATAGGTGCTATAGACTGCTTCAGTGATGGCTAGCAGCCGGGGACTTTTCTCTTCACCAGAAGAGTTGTATATTGTCTTTCACATTTCACACATGCTGCTCAGACTGAACCAGAGTAACATGTAAACTGTATTTTGAGGGGTTTTCCCCATTTTATAGAGAGCTCTGGCTGGGTCGAAAGCTATTGATGATGTGGGCCTATGTGAAGCCAAACGACGCAAAGCCAACCTATGTGAAGCCAAACGACGCAAAGCCAAACGAAGCAAAGCCAAACGAAGCAAAGCCAAACGTCACTTGGACTTTTCCATCCTCTTATTTCTTCACATTATTGAAGAAGTTATTGCATGTTTTGTGACACGTGAGTATTCTTTGGCAGCAGTTATAGCTTGGTGTCGATGTCTTTGGTCATTCTCAGCTTTGCACATCTGGAAACTGGATTTTGTAGTGGCACGAGGACCATGAGCAGATGTTCCCCACAGCATGATGCTGCCAGCACCAGGCCTCATGTTTGGGATGATGTGTTTCTGCTGATGTGTGGGGTTCGGCGAACATCAAACATGCTGTTCACTATAGTGATCAAAAAGCTTAACGCTAGTTTCATCAGACCATCAAACCTCTTTCACTCTGCCACATTGTCATTAAGCTGTGACCGGTGAAGCACCCAGGCGATAGTTGTTGGATGCACCGTGTCTCCCATCTTAGCCTTGGAAACCTGTTGCTCCTTGGTCGTGTCTAGAAGGTAACACCGAAGTTGCAGAACTCTTGCAAGATGGTTAGGGTTAGGCGTTGACCTCCAATGGTTAAGGTTAGGCGTTGACCTCCAATGGTTAAGGTTAGACATTGACCGACCTTCAATGGTTAGAGTTAAGCATTGACCTCCAATGGTTAAGGTAAGGCTTTGACAGACCTCCAATGGTTAGGGTTAGGCATTGACTTCCAATGGTTAGGGTTAGGCATTGACCTCCAATGGTTAGGGTTAAGGTACGTCATCAGGCAGCAAGTCTCACGAGAGTTTACACGTTTTCTCAACTTGGGGGTTACCTTCTAGACACAACCTTGCTCCTTCAGATTTGTCATAGGTCTCAGGTTAGCCTCCCTTATTGGTAAACGTCTCAATACTTTTTATAAGCACTGTCTTAAAGATTCATCTCATATTATTTTCTGGATTGGTTGTTTGATGACTGAATGATGAAGAAAAAACAGGAAACAAAAGCCATCTGCAAGACAAAGTCTGTCAGCGAGCTCTGTTTTCTAGTTGGGGAAAGTTGCAGCTATGGCTTCCATCAGCTGGCAGACACTTAAATTGCAGCCAACAATGTAGTTTCAAATGAAAGGAAAGAGGGCGCCCACTTGATAACCCAGAAGATACCATCACTCACTTGATCACCCTACTTAGTCTAGGCACCCTACTTAGTCTAGGCAGCATGCATAAGGTGGGAAATTTAAGGTATGCCAACAACTAGTCCTATAGAACAAATCTGAGATATTAAGCCATGCTTTTTTGGAACTTGATCCAAACTTTTTAAAGGAAGCCCAGCAGTTGGTTGGTTAGTGGAAAATGTCCAGAGGCTGATTAAAGAGGTTGCATCGGCGGCCAGCACGGAAGCAGAGCAGCAGAGCAGCCATGTCCGAGCTGATATCGCTGACCTTAACCAGCGCCAAGGCCAAGATAAGACGCAGCGAGGAACTGGTCTAACTGCCTGTCTGCTGCATGATAAACGTTGTGGGTGTGTAAACACACTGACAGAAAGTTAGAGAGCATGTGTTTCCTCTATTCTTAAACAAGGACTCCAGCTATGGAGCATCAATAATGTTCTGCCTAGACCAAAACAATACTTTGCGTAATTCTTTGATTACTTTTTTTACTTTTACTTTGCACCAGCTTCTGTGTTGTATCCTACATAGAATTAGGTACTCTGTCAAACATTAAACAAATGCATTTGTGTGTATGATGCTTGTTTTAAGTGAATTAATTTTTCTTGTTTTGATCTTTTGTAGGTCTTAGTTGTTCTCTCTTGCAAAAGAGATCTTAATTTCATGAAATTTCCTGAGTAAATAAAATATACCCGCAAGCCCAGTGTTTAATTCCCAAGTTGACAGTCATCAAGATCGAATTATTTGTTCTGGTGGTCGTCTTTCTTGGCTCTTTTTTTTTTCTTTTATCCCTTTTGTTATTTCATCGTCAACAAGGAACATGTTACACTATTGCACTCCTCGATGATTGAATTTGGAAACTGTAACTGGGGCTTAACATTGGACTTCAGCCACTAAATCCTTGAGAAAAACTCAGTCTGGTTACTGAATATACTGGAGGTTAATTAATAACATACAAATTCAGAAAAGAAATACAGTTAATGTTCAGTTGTTGCAGAAATGGCACAAATCCCACTGCATGAAAATTGCAGTTACCCTATGGTACGCTACTTTGTTGTTTATGTCCTAGTAATGTTTGTGCAGTTTGTTTATGTCATGTGGGTGTGTACATAGTGTTGCACTTCCTCTTTATGGGTTTTGACTATTAGCTGATGGTACCACCCTTGTTTGGCTGTGCTGCACCAGGAGAGAGCTTTTCACTGTTTGGGGCATGTTACTGTAGGTCATCATTGTAGTTTTTGCATGAAGCTTTAATAACCATACACTGTTAAATGCTCTGAACATTACTGTCTTTAAGAGGCTGTAGCGGGCTCTGTCTAAAACATAAGGATTGGTACCAATCATGTCTTGTTGGCTTGTTGGGAAGGAGGCTAAATAACACTTAATTTTGGCAAGGGAAAACTGGCATGACGATTTTCTAAGGGTCCTTTGACCTCTGACCTCAAGATATGTCAACGAAAATGGGTTTTATGGGTAACCACGAGGCTTTACAAACATGTCCACTTATGATAATCCCATGCAGTTTTTTGGCATGCAGTATAAAGTTATTTTCACCTAAAAATGATTTCTACATATTGGGGTCCCTAAACAGTCTTGGAATTGCATAAATTGGGTATCACTGTAAAGCTGAGAATACTACAATTTATGAGACATAAGTGAGGATGGGAATGGCCATCACATACTTCTATCATAATGTTTTAAGTTCTTAGGATTAATTTTAATTAATTCATTAAATCATGTTTATTTCTGATTTATGACTAGCAAAACTTGACACACAGTGCTGAGCTGCATCTCAGATTAATCTTCAGGTTCACAACTTTACACTTCTATGTAACATCTACTGCTAACCTGCTATCTCCCCCTGAAGACTCCCTGTCCCCCTTAAAAAGGACAAAAACGGGTCTAAGTGGGTATCTTAGGGTTAACTGTCACCACTGTACAGGACAATCATGTATGGGAAAGAATGCAATTAACTAAGGGGTTTATTTCGCAACAATGACCAGCTAGCTGTACATTATCCCGCTTATTATATGGCTATTCAAGAAACAACTAAAACTACTCAACCACTTAACAAAATAAATAATTTGACACAAAAATGGTCTGCCAGAGTCCGAGATCAGAACTGTGTCCGTAGCAACGGTCTGTTATACATAGCAACGGTCTGCTATAAATAAAATAATAGACCGTAGAATGCCGTAATTGACCAATTAAAGTGAACTATTCAACAAAGTCGTGTAATAAAGAATGGGAACGTATACCATCTGCTTCCATTAATGTAATGACTCGTCAGTCAGCCAGCTTGTAATCAAAAGCAGACGAGCAGTGCAGAGCTAGGGCAACCAGAGGAGTGAGTCTATTTCAGCATCTGACTTGAAAACAGTCAATTCTGTTTTTATTTACTGTGTTTTCCCTCTTACAATGCAATGCATCACAGCAAAATTCGATTTCAAAGATTTTACTCAACAATGAATGGCATAACCCCATGAGGGCAATTAATTACATTTGATCGCTCTTTATAAATTAGACTGTTGCTGCAGCAACAAATTATAATTTTGTGCCCCATATGAGGATACAATTTTAGTAACAAATTTGAAAATACCATTAATTATTATGAGCCTATAGGGACACATGTCAAAGAACTGAGAAAAGGAATTTATATAAGATAAGATAAACATTATTGATAGAGGGATATTGAAGCATAATGGACCGTAAAGCTCAGCAGCTAAGCAGAATAGCAATATCTTCACCATCTTAGTTTACCGTGTATGCATGCTAAACTAAGAAACTAGTAAACTAAGCTAATGATCATGAAACACAGTACAGCTGAGGCCGATGGAAATGTCATTAATATTTGGTTATTAACCAAAATATTAGAGGAATAAAAATTTTGACCGAATGATGGCGCTAGATGAAAAATCAGGAGATTATCCAAAGTCATTACAATTTATTTTGGAAGGGACTTCATTGTGTGTACAACATGTCACGGCAATCCATCCAATAGTTATCGGAACGTTTCACTCCAAAAAAATGTCACAAACGTCAACCTGCTGGTTGCATTAGAGTAAAAGCAAAAACAGAATTTTTTTTCCACGTGCAAAAATTATTAAGTGCATTTTCCACGTACATAGTTTGGAGACTATAGAACTAGAGAGCTGTCAGTGGCAGTCTGTATAGTATAGTATAGTATAGTATAATATAGTAAGCCCACTGCACTGCAGTCTTGTGATAAGTAATTGTGTGTTCTGATAAGTAACCATAAATGTAATAGACGATAAGTAATGCTGATCTTGTGTCAGCCAACAGTTTATGGTTATAGAGAGGGATGCATTAGCATCTCAGACATCTATATCAGCCACTGTTCAAAACGGCTGCTATCTAGAAAAAATATTACAGTGTCATTTTAGGATTGAGTGCAAATTAGAGTGAAAAAGACCAGGAAGGAATGTGCTGGTATTTCCAAGCATTACACTTGTTCTTCTCCATAATCCGTCTTTTATTGGGAAATCTTTCATCAAAGTTGACTCAACCAAGAAACACCCTACAACAGACTACAAAAATGAATTATTAATCTCCTACTGATGCCTTTACCTCCCCTTGGGAGCACAGACTATTGATGACTTCTCCCCATCTACTGGAAGTATTTCTAGGAAAGTCTCTTCAGGGTGTTCCAGCTGTGGCCTATCATCTTCATTTCAGCCTCTATTTCCAACCTCTTTTCCCTCTTTCCCTTTACGGTGGATCTGAGGGCTTTTCTTGTGATGATATTTCAACTTTTTGTCACCATATTCACCTCATCTTTCTGTTTTTTTCGTTTTATTTCAGTAATTATAATTGATTTAAGGAACCTTTATTTCAGTATTGAGGGCATAAACAAGAAGACAGATGAAAGTGATAGATGAAGACATTTCGTGCTTTTAATTTGATTAGAGCTGAAACGATTATTTTCATTGTTGATTAATCTGTTGATCATTTTCTTGATTAATCGATTAGTTGTTTGGTCAATAAAGTGTTAGAAAATCGTTGAAAAATGCCCATTTGTGTTTCCCAAAGCCCAAGTTGACGTCCTCAATAGTTTTGTTTTGTCCACAACTCAAAGATATAATATAATAGTTGCTGATTTTGAAAGGAATGAAATTGATCTTCCAATGAGTCATTTTTACTTTGACTGAGGTGTTTACATTATGCATTTTAATCTTATTCTGATTGCGGATAAAGTAAACATAGAAACTATTTCTGTTTTCAGACCCTCTGAATCTAATTTTCCCAGACTCTATTTGTCATGCAGGAAGAAATCTATCATAGATGAGACAAAGATGCCCGTTTCTTCGCTAATATTATCCTCCACAAGATAATGAAGGATGCAATTCTCACTTTTTTGTGTCTGATAGTGGCTTAATTTGCTGATGAACACCTTCAAATCTCAGAAGGTCATTTGTCAGGTCAGTCAGAAAGCCGTGGATGGCAGTACGTGCCGTAAAACACTATCTTCACTCCACTGCCTTAATCTGATTAAATTATGTCTCAGACCTACAGTATAATCTGACTTTTTCCACTCAGTCTCGTTCTTACCTGTGTATTTTTTCTCTGTCTTTGTTCCCTGACAGTTGGATGATTGTTTTAAGCAGCACATGGCCTGTATTCTGCTGACAGACATGGATCCCATCGCCGGC
>CAKALG010000518.1:0-11477 GCA_916700815.1 Helicolenus hilgendorfi | reverse complement strand
CTGACCAGGCGGACATTGGGTGGTGATGTTGCAGGACTCTCTTTTGCTGTCCAGAGGACAGGAGTAACACACCAGGCTGTCCAGACTCAGAGCGGGGAGGACCAGAGCTATGGCCAGCAAGAACCCCAACAGATGGACGTCCAGACTAATGTAAATGCACACACACAAATGATACAGACTGAAAACATACTTTCATATAATTAGTCACATTCAGAAGTTTTTTGGGGGGGTTTCAAATTGTTCACCTGTTCTGTCTTTGTGTTGCCATCTTCCTGTATGTGGAGAAAACAAGTTGTGCTGACCTGAGGAGCCTTTTAAACACCAGCAAGCCTTCTGATTACTAAGCAGAAACAGGTGTGTCTCTGAAGCTCGTTTAGCTTAACCCATGAATAATTTTAGAAATACACACACAAAATAAATGGCTTTTAAATTGGATTTTAGCTTTCAGTTTATTGCTCAAAAATAACATCTCGCTTTATCCTTTAAAAACACTTTGTACACTCTTTAAAAATAAAATCTTAACTGAGGCAAAAGACTGTCTGCTGCTCTGCATACATCAGTAGTTAAGGGACCTTAAGAGACCCCTTTTCTATCATTAAGTAAACTGACTAAGTGACACATTTCATGGATGTTTCATATTATATTCAATGCATAACAATAACAGTTACAGAACAACTGGTAAACTGTACAATTAACCAAAATAGTGAACGTAATAACTGCAGAAGGTTTGTGTAAAATGAGCAATTGGGTGAACTTGGAGCAAATTATTTCCTGTGAATATTATATCAGAGGTGAGTTTTCCTGTTTTTTTTTTTAAAGAACTTTCGATACAATCCTCTGTATGCATTATTTAATTTTTTTTTTAACAATCATAAATACTTAAACCTGCAGTAGGCAGAATGTTTTTGACATCATTGGGCAAAACCTTTCAGCATATTGTAATTCAAGTGTTCTGAGAGAAAACTAGACTTCTGCACCTCCTCATGGCTCTGTTTTCAGGCTTTAGAAAATCTAGTCCGTGACGGGAGAAAATCTCTTCTCTTCAGAAATCTCTTCTGTGAAATCTTGCAGATGCCATTAAGAACACCGGAGGACACAGAGGAACATGATTTTTTTCAAACTGCTTTTCTAATTTTTAAATTTATATCTTAAAAAATAATCCAAACATTAAAAATAACAATTTCCTTTAGTTTTATTCACAGAAATAAACGAAATGCTGAGATATAAGCCAAGCCAAGTTTCCACCAAGAAGTTCCCGGTCATTTTAGTCCTGGGACTACTTTTTGAGGAAAATCAAGAAAGCCTTACGAACCCCTGTGAAGCTTTGGCGATCCCAACCTGGGGGACGTCATTAGGAAAGAAATTGTGGTCCTAGTAGCTGTTGAATGCCACCCATATGTTGGTTTTACACTCTATGAAGTGGCCAGTCTCTATTTGTAAAGCATCAAAATCTAAAGGGAGAAATCGTCCGCTAATCGCCACATCTGTTTTTCTTTCTTCGTTTTCTGTTCATGTTCCATAGACTGATGAAAAGGAGAGCTTTCCCTCTTTAAACAAAGGTTCCTGTAAAGACAAACATATTCTCGATAAATTAAAATGTTCCTTACTACCCATGTATTTGATAGTAAGTGTAAGTAAATAGTGTAGGTTTTAGTGGTTTGCTCACAGCCAGCTCCTCCTGCTCCTCCCTGCTGGTGTTGTCCCACTCATCTTGTTCCTCTGCGGGGTCGTAGTTGTACATAGGAATCAGCCGATGGCGAAGCTCGTCTAATCTGCATACATAAGAAACCAAATTACGACAGAGCATAAAAGACACCAAATAGATCTGAAAGTCATGCATAAACCACAGAACTCACCTTGACCTCCTCCTGAAATAACAAACCTGAAGAGAACAATAACAACTTAAAGATAAACCTATGATTCAGTCTTATTTTCAGTCTGAAATTAAATAAACAAAGCTGTTCTTACCACTGCCACCACACATCCAATCAGTATGAGTAGTACAATGGGGATGAGAGCGTAGTAACCAGGAGATCCAGCAGGTTTGGGTTTGAAGGGTGAAATGTGGGGAGTTGTGTTGTTGGAAAGCATTTTTTTCTGCTTGATCTCCTCCCTCACATAGTACACCCCTCTGCTCCGTGCACCTCAGCTGACACCTTAGTGACACATTCAGGGGAGGGCCGCTGCTGTCATTCCCACTGAAAGGCCATGTTGGGCTTTTCTAAACCCCAGGAAGACTCCTAATTATTGCTAGAGAGTCAAACAGCACACACAGTTTACTGAGAGATTTATAATCTGAGAATCAGTACGTAGGAGAGTTTCAAATGACCTGATAGTAAAAAGAACAAAGTCCAAAACAATCCTTAGATATAAAAAAACACTTACCGTATGTGTCATATGTAGAGTATGTGAACACACATTTCCTTTTAGCTGCTTTCATTTCCCTTCACGAGAAACACGGTGCTCGCATGCCTCAACCTGCTCAATGGCATTCCTGAGTGAGGAGTGGATGTTGTTTTGGGTGAACTGGATAGATGTGTTTATTACATACATTATGAGTAGTCACGCAGTTGTTTTTAATCAAAAATACATTGTCATTTCCCAGTAGGAGTAGATACTGCACACTGGTATGGTAAGATTTATTGTGGTTATTGCTTTAATGAGGGTCAAAATTGTAAAAAAAAAAAAAAAAAAGCTTTAAATGTACCTGGATTGTTTTGTAAATTTAACAAACTACATTTGTACAGTACACACGTGTAATGTTCTCTTTCCTCCAGCAGAGGGAAAGTTGTTGTGGGCTGCAGGAGGAAGGGGAGGAGGAAGAGGAGGACAGGAGGGACAGTGGGAGGGATGAGGAAACACAGATGGGAAGCTTTCCAAACCTTGTACAGGTCTAACTAGCTGTGCATGGCCTCATTCGCCTCGTCACCACAGAATGGGTGAACAGGGACACAGTTAACACAGCTCTGATGGTAAGTTGCCAACAAAAGAAAAGCTCAGAATAGTTTGCAATAAGATAAAGTTTGTCAACTGTGAATGTGAGATCCTCAGTAATGTGAAAAGTCTATTTTTTTTTATTGAGTTATACAGTTTTGGCAGAGCAGAATTTTAATTTCAGTTAACTAATGTTTAGATAATGGTGGTTTTGAAGACTTATGTCCTATGATTCACTTTACACAAGTGTGTCATAGTTAAAGTGGCGCGCACCGGTGGATTTCCTGTTAAGATTTGAAAGCTTGTTAATTATTAGACCAGCGTTAACAGACCGGTTCAGTTAGACTCCAGACATAAAACAGCTCACTTGTCTCATACACTAATGTAATCCTAATTCTGCTTATTTTGTTAACAGGTCTGCATTCTGCTGTGCTATGAAGTGAGGATGTGCTGAAACAGGACGTGTATGACTTTCTAAAATGTGATGGATCCCACTCAGAGGAGAAATGGAAAAATCCAGAGACAAGATTCAATCATCTCTGACTTCCCCTCACCTCTCTATGAGGATCTGTCTGGAATGAACCTTTACGAGACCATTGATCCCTATACTGAAGAAAATGTGTACGAGACCGACTTGGCTGCGATCATATCCCCAACTGGACACAAACCCCCAGGTCACCTCCGAGGTCATGTGGGAGGAGGTCCTGGGAATACAGACCACCAAAGCACAAATGGGCCTCCCCCAGTCCCTCACCCTCCGCCTCCACGCAGACCCAGGCTTCCCAGTGCGTGTTTCTCAGGTAGAGAAGGTATCATACCCCCTCCGGTTCCCCCCAGGCCACGAAAACCCCTCAGAAGCAGCATGAAGCAGTTTTCCACTGACCTCATTCAACCCACTCACAGACTGATGCGTTCCGCTACAGAAACAGACAATCATGTGAGTATCAAAGAACAAAAAGCTCCTTTGTGATTGAATCAAATGACCCAAATTAAAATGAGAAAAGTCAGAGGAAAGGCCTTAGCGTGCAATTTGTCTTCTTTTTTTTTCACATCAGGACCCCTTTACCATCGAACTAACAGACACTCCACAAGGCAGCACCAAGACGCTGGCTTCTTTTTGTGATGCGACGTCCAAGTGAGAGCATGAAAATGAGTTCCTTCAGATTTACAGTAGTTCCTCTTTCAATATGATCTTAAATATATAATACTGTGTAATGAATTTGAAAGGTTTTGTTTAAAGAATCCACCCTTATGACACCATAACTCTCAAAATGAAAGATAAAACATACACTGTATATATATATATATATGTGTAGCTTTTTACTGCTGGGTCATTTGCAGTTGTAGTTAAAAATAATCTTCACATGGTGACTTATTTTCATGAACTGACAGAAATGCGATTTCACGATGAGTTCACGTTCACATGAAGTTTAAGTATAGAACATATTTGCGATCATACTTTCATTTTCACTCTGGTAACCTGTTTTTCTTTACCGTCTGTGTCAGGTTGATGTCACGGCACAGGCATGCAGACAGCGTTAATAACTCAGGTGTGGTATGGAGTCGAGTGTTACAGATCCACCCCGCCCTGCTGCAGCAGGTGGAGGTGACTGTCAGCATGGCCACTGAGTGGGGCAACCACCAGCTCCCTTTCCCAACCACAGGTAAGATTAACCAACACACTACTACAGTCACTTGCAATACATTTAAGGAGAATCAGGAGATTTAAGCCCCACTACTACTGTGCAGTGTGTGTTGTTTGTAGTCGCGCTTTTTCATTGATGTTTGCAGTGGTTGAAAAAGTACTCAGATCCTTTACTTAAAGGTCCAGTGTGTAAGATATAGGGAGACCTATAAGCAGAAATGGAATATAATATTCTTAATGTTTTCATTAGTGTATAATCACCTGAAAGAATCGTGTTTTCGTTATCTTAGAATGAGCCCTTCATAACCACATAGGGAGCAGATCCTCTGCACGGCTCCTCCATATTTCTGCAGTAGCCCAGAACGGACAAACCAAACAATGGCTCTAGCGATGCAATCTGTAACCTCACCACTAGATGCCACTAAATCCTACACACTGGTCGTTTAAGTAAATGTAGCAATACCACAATGTAAAAACACATATTATTGCTGGCAAAGTGTACTTAAAGGTGCAGTGTGTTGGATTTGGCAGCATCTAGCGATGAGGTTACAGACTGCAACCAACTGAAACCTCTCCCATGTGCCAAGCATGTAGGAGAGCTACGGTGGCTAATGCGAAAACATGGTCCTTTCTACAGCCAGTGTTTGGTTTGTCTGTTCTGGGCTATTATAGAAACATGGCGGCCGGCTCCGTGAAGAGGACCCGCTCCGTATATAGATATAAACATCTCATTCTAAGGTAACGAAAACACCACGATACTTATTTTCAGGTGATTAAACACTAAAGAAAACATACTTATTAATATTATATTCCATTTCTGCCAATAGATCCCCCTAAATGTTACACACTGGTCCTTTAAAGTATCTTAAGTAGAAGTACCTATTGGGGAAAATGTCCCTTCATTTCCAGAGCTTCCACAGTCCTGAAACAATTTTTTTAAAACTTAAAATATAAAGTAAAAAAAAAAGAAAAGGGAAATTTCTCGCTCATTCTTCAATCACTGCAGATGTTGGCAGAAGTGTGTGGACTCTGACCTCTGACCTTTCATCCAGTGAACAGGACAGTGAAAAGTCTGATTGATGAAATCTTCCAGCTGCTGGACCTCGCTCCCACCACAAGTGGTCAGCATTATTTAAAACTGTGCGACTCTGATGAGTATCTCCAAAAGTAAGTCACTCATGCTGTAATTAACATTTTATCTCTGAGCTGCAGGGTGTGTTTCAACATTCATTGTTTTAATGTTGTGATCTGTCCTTAGTGAAGAACTGCTGGGTATGCACGAGACTATTCAGATCTACTACTTGTTAAAACGAGTCGTCCCCCTCCGACTGCTCCACGAGAACAACCTCAGACACCGTCTGTGCCGGGATGTAAGTCAGTTCAAACTCCTTCTCTGTCCCCACCTACACTGTAGATTATTTACCAAAGAGGGGTGGCCTGTCTTCACTCTTGAAATGCTGCTTTCACATACACCTGTGCCCTGGCTGCTGGCCAGCTTGTTATCATCAGGGCTATTGTAGCTGTAAAAACCTCCACCCTGACTTCTTGACTTTGTTCTGTTTACACATCACGTCATGGCTGCTGGCATTTAGCAGCAAGAATGAAATAGATTAAAGGTGAACCTGAGGCTTCCTTACATGTATAGTCATTTTCACTGCCATTTAATGATTATACATGCTTTATATTAATCATTTATATTATATAGTTATTAGGGTGATTAATCACATGATTCTCCATAGTTAATCGTGATTATTCACAAATTAATCGCTCATTGTTTATCTGTTCAAAATAAAGGGAGATTTGTCAAGTATTTAATACTGTTATCGACATGGGAGTGGGCCAATATGCTGCTTTATGCAAATGTATGTATATATTTATTACTGGAAATCAATTAACAACACAAAACAATGACAAATGTTGTCCAGAAACCCTCACAGGTACTGCACTTAGCATAAAAAATATGCTCAAATCATAACATGGTAAACTCAGGCCAACAGGCAACAACAGCTGTCAGTGTGTCAGTGTGCTGACTTGACTATGACTTGCCCCAAAATGCATGGGATTATCATAAAGTGTGTAAAGGGGAGACTCGTGGGTACCCATAGCACCCATTTACAGGTCGAGCGACCCCTTTGAAAATGGCCATGCTAGTTTTTTCCTTGTACCAATAGATTCCTTAGGTTTTATAGTTTCATATGATTCTGGTATCTTCACTAAAGATTACAACCATTACAAGTTGCGTTAAAGAAATTAGTGACGTTAAAACAAATCCCAGCAATCAGTATTTCGACCTGTGTCTCTCCTCTGAGGTGGAGGACGACAGAAGCTCATGCCAACTCTACCAGCTCCTGCGTCCTGTCTGCGTCTTCAACACCTGCAAGTAAGATCCCTCATCAGCTTTGTAAAGTGTTCAGTGCGTCATGTGTCAGCCGGTGTCTGTTTGTAGAAAACATACGGAAAGGTAGCTTTGCTTTATGGTTCCCAACCAGTTTGGCATCTGCGTGTGTGTTTAACCTTTCCTCCTCTCTCAGGTTGAGCCTGCAGGATGTGCTCGGTGGCTACAACAGAGAGGTGACGGTGCTAATGAGAAGTAAGGTCAGTAAACTGGGACATTTATTTCTCTCACACACATATCCAACAGTATTTGATTGTGATTCGTTGCATTTGTTTTAACTGTCTACTGTGAAGTATCATCACCTCAGGGTACCCTGATTTAGATGCATCAGTAAGAGTGATGTACCCTAAGCTGATTTTGTGATACTTCCCTTATTACTTGGATCTGATCTCATCGTGTCTGCAGTCGGGGATGAACGTTAATGTGCTCGTGGGTCGTGTTCGTACCATCAGCAATCTCCTGTGTGGGCTCTCGTGTCAGGAGCTGGAGGACGCCATTGGCAGGCTCAACAGAATCAACCCCATACCTCTGGTAGGATGTCACATAACATTTATGAAACTTTTCTTGCGATAACGGGCTACTTTCAGTATAATCATACAGTGGAAACTTTTGCCTTATTTGTGTGAGATCACTTTTGAATTCTGCTTTAAAGGACCAGTGTGTAGCATTTAGGGGCTTCTATTGACAGAAATGGAATAAACTTTCTCTTTACCTGCCGCCATTTGTCTTGTGAGCGCAAGATGAGAAGGAAGCTAGATGGTTCAATTTTCAAGTTTAGTTTATTTATAGAGCACATTTAAAAACAACAATACAGTATAAGAAGGCTCACTCCTTAGCTACCTCCATCATCAGCTCCGGAAAAAAGCAATTTTTTAAATTCTTTTTAGGGCAAGTGATTTGCAAGATTTACTAGCATGACGTGGCATTTTACTCGCCCCGGGTAAACGGGCCTTATTGTTATTATTGTTGAGCCCTGCATGCCTTTGCTGAGGTATTGCGACACAGTGCACCAAAAAATGTTCAATTCTCACGCCTCTGATCAACAATACAACGCTGTGTTTCCTCATCTCTTTTTTTACAGAGTCATGATGAGATGTCTGAGTGTGAATCTGGTGAGTAGCTGATACTCAACTACAATGCCATTGTTGTGAGTGTGTTTTAGATTATTTGTGGTACTTCCGGCATTTTTATTTGATAACCAAACTGGGTTACACATTGTATTTAAAGGAGATATATCATGCTCGTTTTCAGGTTCACACTTGTTTTTTGGGGTTTCTACTAGAACATGTTTACATGCTTTAATGTTCAAAAACCACATATTTTTCAAATTATCTGTCTGAATATACCTGTATTCACCCACAGTGATGTCACAGTTGTGACATCACAACCTTACGGAAGTCCTGACGGCCCGTCTAAAAACAAAGTTTCTTATTACGGTTTCTATGCATTTCTCCGTGGACAGCGTTTTGCAGCGTTCTTCATGGAAAAGTTGTTGACAAATACTGTCCATTAATAAACAATGAAAAATGTATATATTTCTATATATGTGTCCTTATAATGTGTTATAAACCATGTATTAAATGTTTGTGTACTATAAGGCTGTAATATCCGATTTTGTGGCCAAAATAATTTACGATAACGATATTATCGTAATATCTATTGTAAATTTTAAAAAAATGGCAGTCAAATTCACCTTTAACTTTGTTTATTGTGCGTTTTGTCTTTTCTTTTGGTGAATGAATTACACTCAAAATATGAGTGTCGGGAGTTGGAAAAATAGTCTGTGAAAATAAATGTATATATAAACTAATTTAAGAGGTGCTAGATTATTTACACAATATTATCATTTGTGTATTATTAACATTATCAATATTTCATTTTTAAATATCATCGTCAATACCGGTATAATGTGACACCCTTAGTGTACTACTTATAAATGCTAAATATGTGGACTTAAAGTGAAGTGTTACCCGTTTGGTATATTAACATTGCGATTGTCTAAGCTGATGTTGATTCTCTGTATTGCAGCCATGCTCATGCTCAACAAGGCGCTGCTCAAAGTGCTGCAGATCTTTTTCGACAACTTCCAGTCAGACTTCAGAGGTCAGGAGGTAACCCGAGACCTGCAAGTGCTCGACGTCGAGAACAACTCTGAAATCCTCCAGTTCAATATTTCTGCCCTCTACCAATTACCACTCGACTGGATGAACAAGTATGTGTGCATTTATAGTCGCTCACAAACACACACACACATTTTGATACATGTATGTGCACACAGATACAAATGTTGACCACATCCCTGATAAGAACAGCAGGTTTTACTGCTTTCTCTTCCCTCTCCATTATGTTTAGTTACGAGTCCTTCTCTGTTTCCTGTGAGCTGACGTACGGACTAACAAAGATCTGTGACACTGGCATTTCTGAAAACATCAGCACCGCCTTGTCATACGGAAATAAGATCCAGTGTAACCGCATGTAAGGGCAAAATCCCCAAAAAACTTCCTCGTTCCTGGTTCACAAGAATTATCATTGATAAAGAAGTTGAAAGTGGATTCAGCAGAGTGATCTTTAAGACTGCTTACCGTCCTCACTTCTTTAATGTCCGTCTGATCCAGGCTGTTTCTGTGTACTTTTTGTGCCATCATAAGTGTGTGTATGAGAAATAATCTATATCAGTTAATTTCAATACATGTCAAGAAAAAAAGAGTAAAGAAAAAAGAGATAACAAAAAAAAGAAGCATGTTTATGACTGTATGTTTTTGATTTAAGGTTGGTGTTCCCCGTTCCAGTAAATCAGCTGCCGTATGAGAGCATGTTGACATTTCGCCTCAAGGGCTCCAAGCGAGGAAAAAGCTCAGAGCTTTTAGGCTGGGCTGTTCTACCTCTCTACAGCGACCGGTAGGTTGTCCACAACGTTTACACCATCGACTGGATTAAAATTCAAAAATCACATTTGACTATATGATAATACAGGAGGAGGCTGGGGAGGCGGAGGCAGTTAAATTCCTAATAATAGCTCAGTGTTGCTCGCTGAATGAATGCCAAATGTTTATTATGGACAACCTGTTGTGAGACAACAAGCCGTGGGCATAAATGATTGGAGGGTGTCTGAAACATGTGATTATAAAATTGCACCCGTGCCAGCCTGAACCACCGCAAGGCTCCATTTGTAAAATTTGTGAAGTGCCCCTTTAACTCATTTTTTGAGTGTTTAAAGCGTTTAAAAAAGAGAAATGCATCACTGCATCAACCCCACTTCTAATATATTTGTTTCATGTACATTTTATGAAAAAAAATGGCTGAACTCTTAGGCACAATGGTATAATTAGTGACATGATGTACTGCATGTGCTCTCTGTGTGTGTCTAGGACTCTGGTAATGGGGACTGTTCTGCTCAGTATGTCCAAAATGCCCGAGCTGCCTGTCCCTCCCTCCCCAGCCCTTTGTGACAGCCACAGACAAGCCACCGGGGTCATACTGCAGGTCAGTAACGCTGGACAACTCTGCCCCCTGTTGACCAAAAGACACCACATCACCCGCTTAATCATTCATCCTCCCATCTTTCTCCAGCTCGAGTTTCAAGAGCAGTTAGAGTGGAAGTATAAGAGGCCCATCGCCCTCCCCGGTTCGATCATGTTCACTGAGCCTTGTGAGGAGCTGCAGAAGAAAATGTTGATAGTCTCTAAGAAGCACTGCCTCTGCTTGTGAGTAGAACACACATTATGTTAAATGGATTTGCATTTATATAGCACTTTTCTAGTCTTCCGATCACTCAAAGCGCTTTACACTACATGTCAGCATTCACCCATTCACACACTGATGGCAGAGGCTGCTAAGGTGCCAACTTTGCCCATCAGGGTCTAATCTAAATACACATTCACACACCGATGGCTATGCCGTCAGGTTAAGTATCTTGCTCAAGGACACATCAACATGTGACGAACCTGTATCGAACCACGGACCTTCCGATTGGTGGACGACCTGCTCTACTCTCTGAGCCACAGCCGCCCTAATAATGTGAACTGTTATATGTTTATGTGCCGTATTTAAAGTTTTGGACATGCATAATCTTTTCATATCTGAACAGAGATTTCTATTCCCTTGTTTCCTCTGTATCCCTGAACACATTCCTGATATTTTCTCAGTCTAGATAAAAATGAGAGGGCTTTCCTCTGGAGTAAGCGTCACTGCAGTGACAAACAAAGTACTTTCCTCCACCTGCTGCTGGGTGGAGCCCTGAAGTGGCAGCCTGAAGACCTGACAGAAATCTACACTGTTGTAGAGAACTGGCCCATCCATCTACCCGAGGAGGCCCTCTTCCTGCTCAGTGACAGGTAGGTTCACATGCAGAAACATGGACACAGTCATTATGCAAAGCTGCAACAGAAAGAGATAACACACAACACATGGAGAAAGGCTTGTTGTGCGTTTTGGTTCATTTACAACCTTGCCATTATTGCAGCAGGATATCTGCATCTTGTAAGGAGTTAATGCAGAATATTA
>CAKALG010000517.1:0-11603 GCA_916700815.1 Helicolenus hilgendorfi | reverse complement strand
TTTTTTTGGTGTAGACGAATCTAATCATATAAGCCACTTCCATTTGCGTCAAGACTGTTTTTCCGCAATTTTGATTTGTGTCCAAATCAGATTTTTTTGCTACTCCTACAAATTTTAAGTAACCAAACTGGAAAAAGATGTTTTTGGGATTGTTGATGCTCCATACAAAGAGGGTTACAGGTTCAAACCCAGCTTGGGGCCTTCTGTGTGGAGTTTGCATGTTCGACCCTGAACAAATGGATGGATTGCTGCTCCATAAAGTTTTGCTATAGCTGGCGCTCAGAGTTTGCTCAAATGCTGTGATCGGGGCTTATATTACAAAAAAATGTCAATTCTACTGAACGCTTTGTGCTATTGTGACCCCATTTGGTGGACCTGTGTAGATATGATATCTGACTGACCGTGATAATTTGGTGCCTTTTGGTCGTATATCTCGAGAACCGTTCATTCAATCAACTTCATACTTTGTAGGCGCTAGCAGCCATACCACAGTTCTTGACAACACTGCAAGCAGCAATTCTGGGGGGCAAGCAATGGCCTGTTCCGAACGGGCACTGCACTAGTTCCTTTTTAAGAGTTACTTCAAGGCGTACTGAAATGTTTTGTCTTTGGTACTCTTTAAAGGTTAAAAGGCAGGGTAGTGGTGTAAAACTTCTACAATCATTATTAGAAATGAGCGAATTCTTGGCAAAGTAATTGCAAATTATTCATGTCATTCCATGTCGGTCCCCCGCTTTCCTCCTCCAGCTTCTGCTTGTCTCATTCTTAGTGTGTGTGTTATTCTGAGGTTTTCTTTTGATAGCAGGCTCTTATTTCCAGGCCATTTTCTTTTCTTTTTTTTGCAAATGCATATCATTCTTGAGTCCTGAATGGAGCTGCACAGCGTCCGCATCTATGTGACACTCGTATGAACTTCAGTGTGAATTGTATATGTGACAAAATAGTCAACTGAGCTTTCAACCGCATCTCACGGTCTCCACCAGCAAACTCTGTGAATGACACTCCTTTGTGTTATAAACTGGATATAGGAGTAGCTCAATGTCGCTCTGTCTGTCTTAATGGAATTAGTATTCGGTCCCAACTCGTCTAGTCTGTGCGTATCGGAGACGTTACACCATAATGATTACTTCAGAGTTGCAGTGACATCATTTCCTCTCCTCTGACCACGCTGACGAAATGGAATGCTAGACACTCCACTCCCCAACCAGAGCACCTACTGCAGACAGACTGACACACAGGACTGACAGCTTTCTCTCAAGTTTCCAGTTCGATTGAACAGGGTGTAACCTACCAAGCCTTGTATTAACGTCAGTTAGACCAGAAAAGGTGTGTTAATGCCACTCACCTGATATTGAAGTCTTACCTCACTGGGAAAAGTGTTATCAGCAAATGTTTTATTGTAATGTAACGTATGTGGTTGAACCTTCATTAACCACTATTTTTTTATGTTAACATTGAATCAAATGACTCAATTCACAAGATAAATGTGTAATTCAAAAAGGATTTCTGAAACTGCAGCCTTTGACCCCCTTTAAGCTAATTATTAGCCCTAACAAGCTTTATAGGCCACTGAGTTGGCAGCAGTGTATCTCTCAGCTTGTTCGGCCATCCTTTTGTCCTCTAGTGACACTCTGCCAGGAGGTCCACCAAATAATTTGCTATAAATTATGAAATTGAACTGTATCATTAAAGAGTGCAAATCTACAGATGGGGACCATTTGGGCCAATAAAACAAGCATATTGTGTCCATTACTTTCACCCATGTTAGCTTTGGACCAATAGAAACTCTGATATGATTGTGACAAATCACATCAATCTGTCATGAATCAGTCACTTCACTCATACTAATGCAAATATTTCAATTACATTTTTTCTAAAGTAATAGTATTAATAATACTGTGTTGTGTTCTGCAACACTATTATGATAACTAATGTTGTGATTTGTTCAGATCTTTCTGTCTATGATGTGAATAAGGAGCAATAAGTTCATTATTTTTAAGTTGAATTACTTAAGTTTAAATATCTGGATTTATAAGGACTACCAGTCTTGCTGCTGTTCATTTTCTGAAAGCTTTTAAGATTAATTTCTTGAACAGTATAAATGCTGTCAAGTTGAGTCCAAATGCAATTTGAATGAAATTCACCTTCTGTTTAGAAGTATATTATGGTATTAACATGATTCAAATTGAAACATGTTTCTGTTTATCGCTATGAAACAGGTCTGAAGTATTTAGTTTGAAAAGGTTTAGAATTAAATAGTTCCAATGACATCTAAGAGTATAAATGGTAGTAAGCATATGCGTGATCTGTGTTATGAGTATGAGGGGGGTCTTGGAAAATGTTCTCAACCATAAGGGGTCAACAGTTTAAGAATCCTTTCTCTGGTGGCTAAAAATCGATTAAGGCAGCTTTAAAGAAAAATAAGTTACATGTAGGACAAGGAAATAACTTAACTTTAATGTTACAAATTGTGATTATGTGTGTTTGTGTGTGTTTGTTATGAAAAATAGGATACCTGAAATCCAAACTAGCTGATTACCTCAGTAAACTGAATCGCGTGCGGCTCATTCGCCCCAACAAAAGGGAGGGTCTGGTCCGGGCACGTCTCATTGGCGCTACCTATGCCACGGGGGATGTACTGACATTTCTGGATTGCCACTGTGAGTGTGTCCCTGGCTGGATTGAGCCTCTACTGGAAAGGTGGGTTCACCAAAACTTGATGAGTAAAAGCTTTCTGAAAACCTGAATACAAATCAAAACCAAATACCAAACCAGAGTGTTTTTTTCTCTTTTCCCTCTCCCTGTTTTCTGCCTGTGATTGGCCACGCGTTGTGTTTAGGATCGGTGAGAACGCCAGTACCATTGTGTGCCCTGTGATCGACACCATTGACTGGAACACCTTTGAGTTTTACACGCAAACGGATGAGCCGATGATCGGAGGCTTTGACTGGAGACTCACATTTCAGTGGCACTCCGTTCCTGAAGTGGAACGCAAGAGGCGCAAGTCTCGCAGTGACCCCATCAGGTGACAGTATGATACTTCACAAGGTCTACTCTACTGGGAGATCACTTTCTCAGATTGACACGTACCAGTTTAGAGCTCAGAGGCTAATTTGTCGTTGCACATGTTATAATACTGTATTACTTACATTTCCACTTCTGTTACACCCCAAGAACATTTGGCTGATCTTTGAAACACTGGGATCAAGACTTTGACTCAATTAGAGGAATCTATTTCTTGATTTTAACAAGCCCAGACTGAAAACGTCTCAAAACAAACGTCCTAATTATCCTTTTAGTTTCGTCATACTCATATTGTTGTCAGAAACAACGTAAACTCTCATACGATCCGCAACATTTTTATGAACTTTAAATTCACCATGCCTCAAGTTGAAGCTGCTTTTAAAGAGCAACTTCACACTAAATCTTGTTTGGTGGAAAGTCATTGTTGCACTGACTTGTATGGGTTGAAAGGTTATAGTCTGTTGCACTTCCTGTGGTCTGTTGCGCTTGTGATCACACCCAACTGTGATGCATGGTTTTGAAATTTTGCACTGGATAAGCTGTGGGCAGGATGGTTATTATCTTAGATATAGTTACTCTTTAAAGGCTTATTTTAATAAGGTGGTTCATATCTTCTAAAGCTGGTGTATTGGACCAGTGTTTCCCAAAACTGCTTTTCTGGGGACCCACCTTTTTAAAATGACAAAAACATCGTGACCTAATTCATAATAAGCCTTGAATTTGTGAATTTGTACATAAATTAACATTCCTAACCATTTTACTGCCATTTCCGCATCACCTTATATTATATTGAAATAGGTAAACTAGCCATTTCAAAACGATATACATTTGATAAAATCACAACTTCGTTTTATGTTATGTTATTGAAAACATACGCACGTGTTCAATACTTTACAAATGAAACCAAATATAGACATTTAGGCGGAGTTAACAGGCTCTGGTTTTTTCCTCTCAGCAGTTAAACAAACAGAATGTATGCTAGCATTTCATATTAGATTCAACATTATAAGTAGGCTACAATCATGAGAACATCAGGCTCCCTCTGGTGGCTCAAAGGTGTACTCCAGATATAAATCTTAAATAAATGACTGTGGAAGCAAATTTATTTGGCAACCTTAACGAAATCTCCTGTGACACAGTCTTTTGGAATCACTGTGAGACAGTGAGACAGTGAGTAACTAAATATGGATTAAAATAAAGGGCTAAATTATTTCTGTGAAAGGAGATGGAAACATGGGATTGAAAACTTCCATTATAACGTTACCTTATTTTCCCTGTTTCTCCCAGGTCTCCGACAATGGCAGGTGGATTGTTTGCTGTGAGCAAGGCCTACTTTGAGCATCTGGGCACATATGACATGGGCATGGAGGTGTGGGGAGGAGAAAACCTGGAGCTCTCCTTCAGGGTGAGTTCAGTTCTCCTCCGGTGACGACCACAGAGTTTACCATTGCGACGCCACTTAGCAATATGAGACCAGAGTAAAGAGTGACTAATCCAGCTCGCAGAATCTCTTACTCACAGACAGAACATCCAATGACTCAGCTTGTTTGTGATGAAGAGGAGACAGAAACATCATCGAGGTTGATTGGCAGTTCCTTTCCAAAGAGAATATTTGAGTCATAGGGTGATCCTTTGATTCATCCCGCTAACAGCTGACAGTCAGTGGGTAGCTGGTGTGAGAGAGACACATGTCAGTGTCAGATCACAGTCAGCCATCTGAGACTGCACCCTGATATTGGCTGATACCTTGTTGTGACGTTGGTGTCGCCTTTCACTTGTTTGCGTCAATCAAATTGTCCCAGATTTTAGTCCGTGTGTGAGTTTGTAGCCCGAGCAAGGGTAGGCAATGTAAATTGTTTGTGCATGATTTATAGTGTGTGCGTGGTTTCAGTGTGAAGACGAATGGGCCGTTCCCCTGAGTGATGTGTTATGCATGTGGAAATAAAAAATGCCTCTCGCTGGGACTTTTTTGCCATACATAATTTATGTTTAGTGAATTGGTTTGCTACCCTGAGTGCTAAAATAAAAAAAATATGGTGTCGGGTAAAATGCCTGGTGAATGAAGATGGAAGGGACTGCCATGTAATGGCTGTTTGGCTATGGATATATGATAACGATTTTGCCTTGTGTGATTGGAACATAGCTCAGGCAAGTGTTAAGAAATACCGTGTTCACAACCTTTCATTTTTTAAGGGTTTTGTTTTTTTTTAGTTTGTTTGTCCGTGGTGGTAGATCAAGCAATTATTCTATGCAAATTTCTACCATAAATCCAAGCTGTTTTCAAATGCAGCCTCATGACTAAAGCAGCAGCAGGGGTTGGATTTTCATGGTGAGGTTGAAGATAAAGACCTGTTTTAGTCATTCAGAAAAGATTTCTAGCGTTGCATCAGTCACCACAATCAACACCCATCAAGCAGACCTTTTGGAAAATGTACTACTTACTACTTACAAATGACCTGCTAGTTTATTGGCCGATAAGTCAAACTTGAATGACAAAGCAATAAACACCAGCAGTAAATTTAAGTGCCAAAGTTCACCAGTTGTTGTCGCATATCATTTAATTTCACACATGGCGTGCAATGGGCAATACTAGGTTAATGATCTGTGTAACTGCTTATTCTCTATCATAATATTTGTACATCATTGTTAGAGCCCATGTGGAAAGATAAACAACACGTACAGCTGTCCATTACAGTTCATTCCTGGCTTCCATTATTCTCTATTTACCGTTTATTTAATCTTGTAATGGGTATATAAATATAAACTGTGTACAAGTGCAACCTTTGGAGGCATATAAGACATATCTTAAAAAAAACATGGAAGAATATTATTATTTTTCACATTAAGGAATTGCATATTTGTTTTGTTATTTATTTGTATTCATTAAATGACGTCATAGGCGCAACGAGAACAGACATGTCTACGGAGCAACATAGTTTTTGACTCGATTTAACTGTCTTTTGTACCGTTAAGCACTTCAGTAAACAGTTGAAACTTACCTTGGAGACATGTTTTAATTGGAGTCAAGCTACATACCGAGTGTTGATTTTTATTTGACGACACCACAGGAGGATTATTTCACCACAGAAATATCTAATTTGTTTTCCATGAATGTTATGAGTTTAAAGGAAACTAAAAAAAGATCTCATCATTCTGCCTGATGTGTTTAACCCCCTCAGGTGTGGCAGTGCGGTGGCAGCTTGGAGATTCACCCCTGCTCTCATGTGGGCCACGTGTTCCCTAAAAAGGCCCCTTATGCACGACCCAACTTCCTCCAGAATACCGTACGAGCTGCAGAGGTTTGGATGGACTCTTATAAAAACCACTTCTACAACAGGAATCCCCCGGCCAAAAAGGTAGGACAGATACAAATGAAAGGAACCGTGTGTTTAAACAGTATGTCTGGATAGACGTGTGCTGATGAGATGCTGTTATGAGGAATGCAAGAAGCTGACTTTAGAATACTAAATCATGTTTGGACAAATAGATTCTCAAGGCGCTGAGCTCTGTCTTGTGTGTGTTGTTACACCAAGCAGCATCGTGTTACAGAGAGTGGCTAACATGATGTTAGATTAACATGTTTTATATGATATGATTCACCTGTCTAGGTGTCAACATATGATGAAACGCTGCCTGTCTGACTGGGTCATGCGTATGTGAGAAAGGGCGTGCACGACGAGAGTGCGTGCGGTTCGTGTGCCGTGTGCCTCTCAGGTTCTGAGTATTGGGCACCATTAAAAATTCATGTATCTCAGTTTCACCTATCTGAAAAGAAATGCATTATTGATGTCGGGGATCTTTGATCAAACAATAAATTACCTGGTCAGGGGGAGATTGAACAGAGCACTGCCAGACCAGATCACCGGCTCCAAGTATATAATGCTGCTGTCATTATTATGTTAACAGACAGGCAATTATTTATCAATTCTTTTTCATTAAGCACATTTAGTGACTTAAAGGAACAGTGTGTAACATTTAGGGGGATCTATTGGCAGATATGGAATTTAATATTAATAAGTATGCGTCTTTAGTGTACAATCACAAGAACAGACAAACCAAACTTTTCCTGTTTGGGCCGGAATTGATGACGTTACTTGCTCCCGTTGCCGCCGCTCTCTCTCTCTTGCTTCACCACTCACTTCCCACGTACACACACACTCTAAGCACGCTACTCTTACAACAACTGGCTCTAGAGAGGGCCATTTGCGTTTTCGCTTCGGCCACCGACGTACCAATCCTACACGCTTGGCACACGGTAGAAGTTGTAATCTGCAACCTCACCGCTAGATACCGCCAGATCCTACACACTGTTCCTTTAAATTGATTTTTTTTTTTTTTTTAAAGATGTTCCAACAGATGGACGACCACTTCACTGTGTCTTCCAGATTTATTATTAATGTAGTTTCTGAGTTACTTTACCTGCCTGTTTTTCCACAAGAACACCAAGCATTCATTTTTGATTTTATGCATATTTGCATCCTGGATTTGGAGATTTATTGTAGAATGATTTAACTGTAGAAAGAGATTTCGCAAAGGATTCAAATCTTATTTGTTTATTTGAGAAACTGCATTCCTCCATTGTTTATACCAGCAACATTTTCCATGTATTCTGATTTTGAAACGTTTGTGACTGAAATAGATCAGTGTGTATTGTAGATATATTCAACCCTCAGGCAGTACAAAGGTTTAAGGTGTGTGAATACTCTGGATTTAAGGAGTTCCCTACTTAAGCAAACACGACTATTTGATGTACTGGTATGTTCATTAGGTGCCAACAGCCACGTGCTACTTGGTGTCCTGGTGATCAGTTCATAACCAGGATGTAAATATTTACTTTACTTAGTTTAGTTTCAACTGCTTCAAATACACATATGCCACAAAAGAACAGTGTGTATATTATAATGAATGCGATCAAAAAGTAGAGATAAACAGATATTGTCTGTTCTGTGTCGTTAATAAACATCATCATGCTCTCCTGCCAGTGAACGATAACTTATTCATTGTGTGCTTACTTTCCAGGAGACCTTTGGGGATATCTCAGAGCGGCTGCTGCTGAGGGAGAGGCTGAAATGCAACAGTTTCGACTGGTATCTGAAGAATATCTACCCCGACCTACACGTACCTGAGGACAAGGAGGGCTGGCATGGGGCTGTGAGTGTCTGCTATCCGCATCTGTATTCCATTTTTTGTCCCCCCTGTTTACGATATAAGTGCAGCATCGGTGTTTCATTACACTAAACGCAGATCTTGTGCTGATTTGCTCCAGCCTAGTTACTGAAGTCAAAAGGATTGCAGCTGTGTCGTCATTTCTTAATTCCATTTATTTTGAGTGTGAAACTGGGTGTTAGGCTCGGGCAGGATGTGGGGAAAAAATGAAAGTGAAGGGCCGGACTAAGACAAACAAAGGCTTTGAAACCCATTTGGGCTCAGCTCAAGACCATAATAACGCAGACACCTTGTGGAGTATTCCATTGTAACACACTTTGCACATAGTTTTTGGTTGGCTTAAGGTCCAGTGTGTAGGATTTAGGAGGATCTATTGGCAGAAATTAAATATAAGATTCACAACTATGTTTTCATTAGTGTATAATCAACTGAAACTAAGAATTTTTGTTAGCTTAAAATGAGTCCTTCATATCTACATAGGGAGCTGGACCGTGTCCAAGCCTCCATTCAATAGCCTTGGTCCTCTTCACAGATTCCGCCGTGTTGCACTGCCTTTTTCTACTGTAGCCCAGAACGAACAAACCAAACACTGGCTCTGGAGAGAGCCTTTCGCATTTTCAGTGTATGTTACCTTAAGGCCACCGTAGTTTTCCGACACGCTTGTGAAAGGGAGGAGTGAGCGGTGGCCTATTCAGTTGGTTGCAATCTGCAACATCACCACTAGATGACACTAAATCCTACACACTGGTCCTTAAATGTTGGGTGTTAAAATTATTAAATTCCAGCCACCACGATGTAACCATTGCGTATGAAGAAAAACTAAAAATCCTCCAAGGATTTCTTCAGCCTTAACATCCAAAACACCTGGCCATGTTGCCACCTGTTTCACCTTGACAGATTTTGATAGGAAAGCATTAGGAAGGGAAATTGGACTATTTCATATTGATTGCTTAAAAGGTGTGTTTATGTGGAAAATGAGCTAACAGCAGGAAAAAGTAATATTCAAATGACTGACACTGCATTGCATTTGAACTGGGAAGTTCCCAGTCAGAAAAATTCAATCCCTACCTCAATATCCAAGATGGCTACTCCGCTACTCAGTAAAAAAGATGTAGTAATATACTGTTTATAGCACTCTTGTCTTATTTGTGTCTCATTAAATCAGTCGTACACACAGTACTGTCCAACTGTGGACATGTTGCTATAGTGTCAGTATGCGCAAAATACCGGAGTAATGCATTGTTTTGGTATTGCTAACAATGGCTAACCTGGCTGGAGCAAACCCGATTACATTTTTTGACTAGTTGTTGGTCAACTCGGGGGTGACATTTCCAATTTGGAACAAAATGGATCGCAGCATCAATCTAGCAGCCTCAGTGGTGCTGTTCTGTATGTGACCTTAGAGTCTGAACCAGCCTGCAAAGAAATAAAACCAACAAGAGAAACTGCTCACATCAATAAAGCACAGCATTTTAATTTGTATCGATGTTTTATTGTTCTCCTCCTGCCAGGTACGTAGCTCGGGGATACACTCCGAGTGTCTGGACTACAACTCCCCAGAGCACAGTCCCACAGGCGCCCAACTCTCTCTGTTTGGCTGCCACGGCCAGGGAGGCAACCAGGTACATTAAGCATTTCACAGCTCGTTTATTCCGTCTGTCTCCCTCCCTCTCGTGCACGTATTCTCTCTTGTCACAATCTCACAACCCCTCTCCGCCCCGTGGGAGATGCGTCTTGAAATGTCAACGCTTTCTGCTAACCCCCTAAAACGAACTGCCAGAGTTGATTCACACCAGAAAATTGCTCTCTGCTGGTGTGTCCAGCATGACTTGAATTTAATGAGGGGAGAAACTAAGTCTACAGTTGTAGCCACATATACCCCAAAAATAGTGTGCAATTGAATCACAGGTACTTTTAAACTGAGTGCCTGCCAACTCCAGTGATGGATGGTGTAGCAACCGGCAGATTATTGGTCTGTGAGGATGTATATTTAATGTTGGAGTCAGACGAGAAGCAGCGCTCCTCTCTGTGAATCTCCAACGTGCTTTATATCTCTGATTACCCCACTGATGCGCCGCATCAGGTGTCCCCAGTCACAAAAAAGCACCATGTGTGACTGAAAATCAATGTTTGGATGGCTCCCCGCTGAAACAAAAACCTTGAAGGCCCTTCACCGCCTCCCTCCTGCTCCCCACTCCCCGGCCCACATAACAACCACCTTCCATTTAAAAATGCATGAGCCTCACCGGCAGAATGAATGGCACAACCTGGGTAAATAAGTTTGAAGCCAGACACGGGGGCCCCGAGTGAGTCTTTCATTAACTACCATTATGGGCCCCGATGTATGAAAAATGTATGAGATGTAAAGAGAAGGATGAAGATTGATTACCTGACCCTGCGTTTAACGGGGAGCACAGGGAGTGTTGCATCTTTTGTCCCGACGGGCCAGGATGTTGAATTGACACCAGATAGGGGAGAGTTGGGTTTGTGTTCACGTCTGATTGATTGAGAGGGCCAAGGCCCCGTCTTTTACTGATGAGACACGCCATGCAGTGATGGCTTAGCCAGGACTGGAACCCACAGCAGCTTGAGAGGAAAACATCCTGTAATCCTAGTAGGAAGAAAACATTCCAAACTGCACTATTGTGCTTGTTAAAAGGCTTTTTTTAAATAAAGAAGAGAGATTAAGGTAGAAAGAGACACGTACCAAAACAACTGGAAAGAAGGAAGTGAGCAGTGTTTCACTCTCAGTCAGAGGATGTTTTTGCAGTTGGGTTTCTTTCCAAAATAATTTACATTGCATGGCAAAGAAACACACATTCATGCTGTATATACAGAGAAAATAACCACATAACCACGTCCAGTGTTGGGCAAGTTCACACTTCACAAGAGCTAGCTCAAAGTTCAGTTCGCACACATTAAAATGCACTCGTTCATTTCTTCTTTTAAACTGGTCGGATGCCATGGCGTTTAATTAGTCTTTCAGACTTAATTCCAGCGTCTGGTCCCGCACCACTAGGCTCAGGAACAGCTTCATAACCATAGGCCATAGGACTTTTGAACTCTTGAGTTCCTGAGCTCATCACTCCTGAGCACTCTCTTTTAGCATGTTCATGCACAACACTGACCAGGTCTTTCTTCTGCTCCAGTACTTTGAATACACGAGTCAAAAGGAGATCCGTTTCAACTCGGTGACAGAGCTGTGTGCTGAAGTAACAGAGGGGCAGCCCTCCATTGGTATGAGGCACTGCCCTAGTGATGGGGACCTCAAACCCGCCAGCATCACCTGGGACTTCAGAAAGGTATGGATTCACCCACACACACACACAAGCACACCCCAAGTACCCATTATTATTCCACTAGACTAAACGTCACACACATTCTTGTCCTACCTGTAATCTAAACTTTCTCCT
>CAKALG010000516.1:0-12036 GCA_916700815.1 Helicolenus hilgendorfi | reverse complement strand
GAAAGGTGGGGAGACACGGGAGCTGAGCGTAGCGGGGGCTTTGGCAGGACTGTGGCAGGGGTTCAGGAATCAAAGATGCAATGTTACAAGATCTTACCATCACTCCTCGCTGCTTGGCCTCTGCGGGCCAGGATAGAGATACTGAAATAAACAATGGGATTGTCAGATTCAAACAGAAGGAGCATTGAAAAGGAAGGAGCAGTAAACACACACTGGAGAGCTCGATCCCTCTCCGATTGCTTTGTAAAGTGGGTATTTCTAGATTGCTGTTGAACCAAATATCGGCCAAATATTGGATTTTTATCTCTGTTGTTTTGGCACAATGTTAATCACACCTCTCCGCTGTCTTATTTGTAACCCTGCCTGTTGAAGCTGTAAACGGAAAGGAATCAATATCTCACAACAAAGCAGCACATTACTTCACCGTAATGCACTCATATGACCTGCGTTCAGCTAAGTTTTCCCTCTGCCAACCTGGATTCTGGTGTCTTTAATAATGCAAGCATGCATATGTGAGTTCACTGTGTCCTTTGGATTCTCTAAAGGAAATGTGATCAGTGTAAATAATCCTTATTGACCTCAGCTAGATCTAACAGACCCGTGCTCTAAATGTGAACATGCACTTCTTATTCACCTCAATTGTCAGTAAATTCCCTGCAGATTCAGGTCTAGGTTCAGTTCTATGTGTCACCCCACTTAGCTGATGATCTCAACCAGAAGGACTCAGAAATCAATACTCTAATAGACACCCACTTTACCTAATCAGGTTCATCAAAATGATAGTTTGACCCAAACAACTGCTCCATTCAGCTGCAAGCGACAGAAACATATGGTTTATCTGTGAGCGATGAACAAGACGTACCCTAAATTGAGATGTGGACGGTGTAAATAATCCCAACGCTACACTATTGATCTGCAGAGCTAAGTGGCTCAAAAAGCCTCTCTGACATCATTTTACCATTAGTAAACATAATGGCTTTGTCTGAGTGTGCACTTTTCATCATACAAACTCATGATCTCATGCGCTGACGCGTGTATGCAACACATGCACACTGATGCAAATACACACATATGTATAGATAGAATCAACTCTTCTGATCATGTAGAAGTTATTGGCTGCGGAGGAACTGGTCAAATGACGAAAGCTGATGTCTGTAACTGTATGGGATTGATGGATGTAATAATATTAATCAATTAGTCAATCAACAACAAGTCAGCTGATAAATGTGTTTTATACTTCGTTAATGAATTTATTGTGTCAGAAGTTGTAGGAGCCACTTTCTTTGTATTAACATTTGATAACTGAGCCTAAATATGTTTGGGTTTATGCCTCAGTTTATGTACATGGTTGGCAAAGAAATTGATTTTTCTTTTTTACTTTTTTACTATAAGTGCTCTTATTTTGAAGCCTTGCGGTCTTATTTTGAAGCCTCGACTAGTCGCAGGTGTTTCATTAATTATCACAGGAAGACGCCAGCACAACGTTTTTCTCCCGCTTTATTAGTTTCAAGTTTCTTTTGTTACCTGTAAATATTATTGTATCATCATCACTGATGTCACAACAGTTCAAACACGGTAAATAAAACAGCACTGTTCCTTTTACAGTTTGGTGTGGAAAGCGTGTTGGATACCCAGCTGGGTTTCTACAAGTGGAAATTCTTGGCAATTTGAAGCCAATACAGAAGTTATGCTAATTATTATTAATTGCAGAGACCCAGTAACATGGCTGTATTAAAATAAACCTGCTGTTATGCCCTGAAGTGCGGATACCATTGAAATGCAGGAGTAGGTAATGTTGAAGACTACTGTACTATAGCTCTTTTCTAAGCAGAAGGGGAAGCTCCAAACGTCGACAGGCTTTACTGTCAGGAAAAGGTCATTGGTGAAAGATTGGAGTCACGTGTCAAAGTGGCCTTTAACACGCCATTGGCCCTTTACCTGCTCACTCTTTGTATGTCACTCTTGATAACGATGCCAGCTGAATTCCACGTTATAATGAAATCCCACTGTGAATTTAAATGAGTCAGATAATATTCTTTTAATAGAGCTTTTGTGAATGATTTTTTTTCTTTCACATTTCCTCTTTTGCTCCTCTACTACTGAATCTCTACCTGCTGTCAGTCTTCATTCATCAGTCACTCTGCTCCTCTCATTCACAAATTTCATGTTACTATATTAGCCAATACATTTCCTGTCTACATTCTGCTCTATGAACGAGACAGTTGGTGAGTGCTTATCTTAAAATATCTTAAAAGGTTGAATTCTCTCTCAGACCGAGTAATGTGCAGTACAGTATCTTCAGATCATCCTGAGGGATTTAACTGAGGTGGTCCAAACAACCACCATAACCACTGTCTACTGGAGTCTTTAGGGAGGACTGTGTCCTGGACTAACTCCTTGTATCATCATGGGGCTGCATTCTATTCTATAAAGATGAAAACATTAATTCAGCAATGTAGCCCAACATCCCAAATGTTTCTCTGTATCGATTCATTTAACTGATGTTAAACAGGTTGTGTTGAGGAGTTGAAACAAGTTGTGCAACAGAAGCAAACACTCACAGAGATCTGAAGACAGGGAAAGCAATTGGGACATGTTCTCATAGTGATTTGTTTTGTCGCTGTGACTGCTGACAAAAAAAACAAATTTACCTGGTATTAAAATGCAATCTCTGTCTGGATGTATTACCTGCAGAAGGAAAATGTTTGTTAGAGGTAAGAAGGTGTAAATGTGATCCTGTAAACCTCTTCCTTGCATTGTGATTGGATATTTTTGGGTTAAATATGGTCTAAGTGTTGAAGAATCACTAAAGGCACAGGATGTGTTAGAGTGTGTGGGGGCGTGCATGCTTTTGTTTGGTGAATGTGGGTTTTTTATACGTCTATCAACTTCAGTTTCTTCTTTTTTTGGGTGAAAATTGTTCACTCGAATTAGCATGCATTTGTGTGCGTACTGTATATGCATGCTAATGAAGTCAGCAGCCTGTCTGGAGAAGCCCTGACCTCTGTGATGCTTTGTCAGAGGTCTAAACAGACCAGGGCAGACAGGTGTGTAAAGGCCGTCAGAAGTGGCTTATTAGCATGAAGAAATACTGCACAAAAACACACACACTCAGACATATGAGTCTATATCCACACACATTATTGTTAGCAAAGGAGTCAGAGTATAGGATGGGATGAGTGAGCACCACCGTCCGAACCCTCGCCTGGTTTTCGCTGCCCGGAAACCATTTTATTTAATGAACGCTCCAAAGAAAATGACTGTGCCTTGTATAATACTTTATGGTTGAACCCTTTGGTCAAGGCAGCTCAATATAACTCACAATTTATCCTTTTATATCATTTACTTCAATTAAATATATTGTGAGTGGACAGCTCCCCCGGGGCTCGGTTTTATCGCTGGGTGTTAATTATGCTCACTCAGATGGGACATGGCTTGCATCCATCCGAGGGAACGATAAAAAAATGGAGCTCTGCATGGGAAGAATAGGCTGTTTCATGTAACGTATGCGTTGGGCGTTGAATTGCTCCAGTCCTGTACTATAGGTTATTGCCTGGTCACGTGTCTGTCTGCAGCTCTAATTGCAGTAGTGGCACGTCATCTCTTTTGGGAAAATGTGTCACTGATTTACAGCTTAACTATCAAAGAACAAAAGAAGAAATGAGCCGTTCCCATGGAACATTTCCCTCTGCAGTAAAATATGTCCATCTTAAGAAGCTGTTATATACTGTACGTTCACTTGGAACAATTTCAGCCACAGTTTTGATTTAAGCCATGAAAGAAAGCACAAAGGTCACGACCTCGTGGCACAGTGGATTACCTCGGTGCATATGGATATTTTTAGTACAGAAAGCCTAGTTTTCTCTCTCTCTCACTATCTGTCTCTTTGTTGTTCCCAGAAGTATCTCATGGTGAAGATACAGACTGTTCTCTCAGGGGAGGAGCTGTCACAGGCATTGTATCCTGAAGGAAACAGAAAAGGTGTGCACCGCTCCATTTAGGACTCAATACCTGTCATGCTAAAGCTAGTCCTCACAAAATAAGTCCCCTTTTTTTGCGTACTGCGCACTGTTGGTGTTAAATGATTTCCTAATTTCATCCCAGAGGGTTCTCCGTCTCGATAATGTTGTCTCTTATATATCACTGTAAGTTATATTACAGCAACTGTAAAAGGTTATAATGTCTTGGGTAGTTTTCATTTTTATCCAAAAGCTTTAATATACAGTATGCAAGACATCTCAATGGTTTTTCCATTAAACAAAGTCCTCACACTAAACTGCGAGACTGTTGTTTTGACCGTGACATTTTCAGTAAGCATTACTCATTCACTTCACCAGTCAGTCTTGGTTTGGTGAACTTCTGGTCACAAACTCAATTGTCTTACCATCAGCCTATTACCGTCCAACTAAATCTGATTAATGCCCTAATGTGAGAGTGGTGTGTAGCCATGATGTCCACATGCTGGATGTGGACGGTTGGGCCCAGTTGTGCAATAGGGCAACGTATCCACATTCAATGGTTTGTATGATATCTTACGAAAAGTTATTCCTCGTGTTTTGTGCGTTTTCTGAATGTCCAGCAAGACATGTCTATTTCCGCTCGTTACATGACTACAGTCTTTTCAAAATAAACTTCCGTCTGCACAGGAAGCAATTTGGTTAGGTTTGGGCAACAACATTACTTAGTTGGGTTTAGGAAAAGATTGTGGTTTGGCTTAAAATAACTACAGAAGTGGTGTTACTTGAGTACGGAAGTTACATGACAAATAAATCGACGATGACTTTTGGTTTCACACGGGGTACGAGCAGCGGTCTCCTGGGCGAAAATCCGGTGTTTTTTGACCCACCGATCCACCCCGACCTCCTTCCTACACAGCGTTTGTAGCTCTTTATACTTTCTGGGTCACAATACCAATTACAGTGCATTACTTTTTGCAGGTATAGCTACAAACGTCGTATGAGAACCGCCTGGATAGGGGATTTAAGTTATTCCTGCACAGAAAACAACTTTTCAAATGTCATTATCTGGACACTGTAGACTGAGGAGAGGAGTGGTGCAAATCATAAACTCCAAGTCTGTTCTGTACATCCTTCAGGTGCTCAAAATGGGATTTTGCTTTTCAGCATTTCCAAGTATTTAATTAAATATAAAAGATGGGATTTTGCATCAATATAATTTGGACCGCTTTAACTGTGTATTGCTTCACCTTTCCAGTCCATCGCTCAAAGCCATGTTGCATGGCTAAGCTTTGTTAAAATCTGCAGAAACTCATTTTAAACTCTAGTCAAGGTTTCCAAAGATAGCACATACGTCATGGTCATGCTGAATTCCGCAGAAATGTGTCTGGGCTTGAATTCTTCACACAGTATGTACTGTATGTTCAATGAAGCCATGAAACAAAGTAGATGCATGTATTGCACGGTGTGTGAAACAAACAATGCGGGGGATTTATGGGCAACATCAGGTGTCAAAGGGTTAAAAAAGTCACTGCAGTCAACATTTGACTGCAAGGATGTAATGCAATGTACAAGAGCATCATCACTGGTAATGTTCTGCTCATGATCACTATACCTGTCAGAGATTGTACTCTCCTTCCACATTGCTCAGAGTGGAAAATGTGAGTTTTTCAGGCAGCTGCTATCCACCTAACAGGCCTAGAATTACAGCTGCTCCGAGACAATAGTCAGAGACAACTACCTGGAGCTCTCCCAGCTTTCACGGCACATAAAGATACATCTAATAAACTACGGCTGTTTATTGCCAAGGTGGCTGTTTCCCAGAGAAAACACATCTGGGTCTTTCTATGGGAAATATATGTTTGTCTGGTGTGTGCTTTGCCATCAGGTTAACAGACTCACTGATTTAATCAGTGGAGAGGTGGTCACTGGGGAGATGAGTGTACATACTGGATGTCATACATATAATTTTTTCCAAACGGATAAAAGTATCTAAGAGTCTACATTTTAGGATAAGACCCCCGTGAGAGAAACAAACCCAGAACCCTGCCAGTAAGTGTTAAAGTACACTGAGAGGTCTGGATGCCCCGCATGGCTGCAAATAGCGCAGATTTTGTATTTCAACTCCTCTTCATGCAAGCGGCATGGCTCCGTGGATGACAATCAGTTTAGTCCGTCCAACATTTTGGTCCAGACTGACATCTCAACAACTACAGGATGGATTGCCATTATGTTGTACAGACATTTTTGCCCCCCTTAGGATGAATTGTAACTTTGGTGATCCCCCAACTTTTTATGTATTGTCACCATCAGGTCAAAATAACGAAATACTTGCAGAACCAATGACATTCCCATCAGCCTCAGCTGTACTTTGTGTATTGTGCTAATTAGCAAGTCTTAGCACACTGTACCAAGATGGTGAACATGGTGAACAGTATATCAGCTATAACATCGGCAAGTTAGCATTGTCACTGTGAGCATATTAGCACGCCTCACAAAGCCACTTGCATAGCTGTAGACTCTTGACTTATATTAGGGATGCACCGATACAGATACCGGATTGGATATCGGGCCGATACTGTTTCAGATAGCTGGATCGGGTATCGTGGCCAATCTATTCAATTTAGTTCTATGTTTACATACTATATATACTGGAATTTGAGATCCTGTTTAAGTTTTGACCAACTTGTTGCTGCATTAAAAAGGTTTACACTTGAATTGTAATTCCTGTTAAGTCACACCTGATGTTATACACCGGTATTGGATCGGTACTCGGTATCGGCCAATACCTAAAGCCCGGGTATTGGTACTGAAAAGTCGCATCTTTGCATCCTTATCTTAAATGTCAAAATATACTTAGAAATGTCCATCACAGTTTCCAAAAGCCCTCTGTTATTTCCTCATACTGCTTGTTCCATCCATACCCATACAGATAAATATCTACAAAAAAACAGTGAAAGGCAGTAAATCATCACATTTGAGAATCTATTATTGTTGTTGTTGTGATTAGAATAAAAAGTTAGTTTTCTGATACTAATTTAAAAGTCAACTAATAAGCACTAACCACACTTTATCTAATATATATATATATATATTACTTTCTCTGTTTCTCTGTTCAACAGTAACATTTCACTTTTTAGTTTTTACAGGCTTCCTCTGACTCCGTGCTCAAACTGTCTCCTTCATCCTCTCACTGAACCGTAGCAGCAGAGGAAATGCGCTCTGGATTGTTTGGGTCAACAGCTTGAAACAGGTCAGTGCATCTGGATAACAGGGTTCGACGCTGCCTGCCTGCTCCGTTCCAAAATCATATGCAAACAAGACCTTTGTAAGCCCACACCGAGGATGAGCTGCAGGAAAATATCCCGCATAGTAAGACGAGGCTCACTCTTGGATGTGTTGAATATCGTTACATCATTTTGACATTTCTCGAGGCGGAAATTCATCTTCTCAACGTGTGCACCTCAGAGCGCGGGGTTAGCTGCAGCCCTCGCAATAGATTCGAGGCACTTCTTTTTCATGATATCCTCATTTATAGTTTAGAAGGCTTTAACAGACTCCCACCTAAAAGGACAGGGGCGTGAATCCCGCTGCTTAATTGAGCAAAACCATTGAGATCACCTGTCTACTGTTCATGCCACAGGATAAAGAGTTTAGCTCGTGCTATGTGTGTAATGAGGCTGCGGTTATGGCTGCCAGTGGCGAGTCATCAGCCATTGAGCAGCCTGGACATCCTCCTGTCTTCCACATTACCTAGCACACATCCATCATCTTCAGGATGTAATCATCCCTCTGAAAACACCACTTCTATGGAGTCTCAGGGATCGCTCTTGTGCATTGACAAACCCGCGAGGAAATTACTTATCATTCACAGCTCTGTGATTGTCGAATACTGCCAGTCTCTCCTGTTTTTTTAAAGGGAAGTCTCAAAACTCTTTATTTTTTCTCACTCTATCCATTTCCCCCCCTTAGAACATAAAACGAGAGATGGGAAGCCCATTGTCTTGTGATAATTTCCCAGGAGTGAAGCCCATTGAGTGCTACTGAGCTGTGTCTAATTTGTCTGGGAAGGTGTTAGAGAGGTACTCAAGAATGCTGGATGTTCATGTTTAGTGGCATGTGAAATCTCACAGCAGACTCTTTCAACAGATGCACAACTCAGGGTATTGTTTTCGCGTGTACAGTAAACGATAAACTGTTTCCCAGTGCTCGACAAATTCCAGAGGTATGCTAATGATAGTTATTATGCACCTGGATGGCGAATAAATGTTTTCGTGCACCTCTAAATCGAAAAAATAAAGATTGTATCAGGCTGTGGAGATTTGTTCTGTCTTACAGGGAATTTAACCCCCCCAAAAAGTTACAGTAACAGCCACATTGGATCTGGTGAATCAATATACAATTACAAGACAAACAAGTTATTGATATACTAAAGATTCAGGGGAGCAAGCCAACAACAACATTAAAACACAAGCCAGAGATCAATATATAATTAATGCAATCACTCGGGCAACACTATTTTTCACATAGCACATGTGAAGTTAACTTGTATCAAAGCAGCAACTAATTCATTACCATCATACTATCCCAATTTACCGAACTTTATAATTCAAGAGGTGTGTTCGGGGACAAAAAAAATACTTTTCTAATATAATTGGAAAGTGAAAAATATCCAGCTATAGAGAACTATGGTCAGCTGCAACCTTGGTGCCAAATCCAGCTTGTTTTCATTATGAAAATATCTCCTGGTTTAGCTCCTAACCACACACCCTAAGACACAGCAATCCAAACATCGGTTTGACAATTAATTGTCAAGCAGGCCCATCAATGTCCTTTGTCTTCAGTTGCTTCCAGGCAGACTACATCCATGTGGGATGTGTGGGGAGAGCAGGGGAGGGACACATATCGCCTTCGCTGTTGAATACTCTGTTTAGAGCTGTGCACTTACCACATAGGGAGAGAAATGAAATAGGCAACCATTAGGGTGAAAAGATGTCAGTCAAGACAGAATCGAGGACACACTCATCATCTATTTTGACTCCGACATGGCATTGCAAACCCCAATCAGCCTGTTGGTTTGGTTTTGACACATTCACAGCCAGTCATTGCTGAAGCATTAGCATGACAATAGCAGTAACGCAATAAGCCGCCGGGTAACATTTCTCATCTTTTGCAGCCCCCCAAAATTGCAGCACAGAGTATTTCAACGGGAAACACCCCAGAGACTCTCTACGGCTCTTTACAGTTCTCTGCAGCTCCGCCATTAAGCTAATTTCCCCCTCTGCAGTATATATGCCCGAGCCTGGGAGCCTGTTCCACCATCAGCCACAAGACTGGCACTAATAGGTTGCTATGAGACCAGCTTTTAACATTGGCAAATTCACCTTATCGTACACCAGCCACAGTTTACCTGCACAGTTGGAGACTGAGAAATACATTAGAAATTAAAATTAAAATGAAAAAGAAAATGAGGATGGGTGCGATGGGGGGGTATCCAATCACTGTACCCTCCAGCAAGGCAATCAATATGAGTTTAACAGTTGGCAATTCTCACTTTGGTGATTGTGCTTCGGAATAATGAAATCGTATTCAAGGTGAAGCATGACCGACATAATAATCATTTTGTTGATGCGAGAACCGGAGGGAGGGGGAGGGGAAAAAAACAAGATATGTAGATGATTATCACCACTCGGTGAAGATTTAGCATTTTAGAAATATTACACTTTTTGAAAATAAAATAAAAAAAGACTGTGTAAGGCATGGAGTTTTGACACTACAGTATATGATGCATTTTGAAAGGACTTAAAGGCAGGTTGGGTAATCTTAAGAAACTAGTAACTAGATTTTTAAAGACGATCCAGCCTAAAAACCGAGCCCAGTGTTGCCAACTCGTTTTCAATGAAAGTAGCTGGCAGAATTAGCTGCTTACTAGCTCCAAAAGTCACTAAATCTAGCGATAAAGTCGCCATGTCTACAAAACTGACAGTCTGTCCCTTCAGGCCTTCATGCCACTCCCCCAAAATTATCATTATGAAGGTAACCATATCATAATGAACATGAACAGCAAGCTGTTGTTAGTACTCACAGCTGTCAAGCTAGCAGTTTGTGAAGAAGACTTGGAGACGGTGACACGCAATGAATGCACGGGCAGAGTGCACACAGGTAGACAGGTAGTTTGTAGACAGACATGCATTCAGGTAGCACGTCCAATCATTACATTTGGGCCGAATGAAAGAGTGGATGGGTTTAGTACAGTCCTGCAACAGCCACAGATACCAGATTATTTTCTTTTTATTATCAGAGCATTTGATTTATTGATTGTTTTGTGGATATAAAGAGAATTTCAACTAATATAACAAAAACTGTTCCTAAAATCTTTACCATCCCTGCCTTTAATCACGCTATATCATAATTTACATAAAAAAAAAAAAATTGGACTGGCAAGGTTTTCACCTCACGATAGCATTATCCAAATCCATTGACCACACTCTATTAGCAGGCTTCTGCTATGATGTCTAAATATGGTGTTGCATACCAGCAGTGCATTATAATGGCAGAGTGAGGAGAGACAAGTACTATCAGTAAATTTTCATTCGTCAGAGGCCATTGACTTGTGTCAAACAGAGTGAAGAGGCAGGCTTGTGAGCCATGCTGCTCTGATCCATCACAGTCACACAGAATGCACTCACATCCCTAATAACTATGGTAGGCTACTAAACAACTGTCCTTGAAACCCACAAAGAGTCATCTTCAAGATTACAACCTCAATTAGCACAGAAAGCAAAAGTTGAAGAGTCCCTCGCTTGCTTCAGCTGCACGGTTGTTTCTGATATTTCGCAGATTTATTTTGTGCAAATTGCTACTGATTTATGTTGGTCATATTTAGAAATTGCACATCAGCATTTCATTTGTGCCCTATCCTTTCATGTTCTACGTCAAGGCCATAAATCACTCACGATATATGCCAGATATTCTGCTTCAATTTCGGCAAGGGTTTGCAGCATCTTAAGCATTCTAGCAGCACACTCGGATCCAAGTTAATAGGCAGTAAATCCTTATTTTTGCACGGTTTGACAGTGTGGATTCTATGAAACTGGGTGACATACTTAGCCGGGTTCAAAAGGTAACATGTCGACTGGAGTGCATCTCCTGCCAACAAATTGTAGACTCTCTCTGGAGAGTGACAGAAGAATCATTAAACTAAGACCAGCAGAAAATATTTAGCAGGATTCAGAGATGTATCCCCTAAATAATTGACAACGGCCGCAAGTTTCACTGTTACATGCTGTTAGATCTGCAAAAAGCATACGAAAGGGAGAGTCCAGGGAGACGTGATGGAATCAGAGGACGGCCAAGACCTGGGACTCCCGAAAGGGAGAGAAGTTGTCGCTGAGGAAGGGTCGCACTCGGCCAACATCAAACACCTGAGATTACATCTATTCCCCTCACTGAGCCGGTCTGCAGATACTCTGTTTACCCTGCAATAACAGCATTTCATGATTTGTGCAACAGTGTGAGGAATGATCTTTTAGTAGCACCAGAGAAATGCCTTGAATAATTCCATTAAAAAGTAGGCCATCTCAGCCTGGATCTATGTTATAGGCCTGACGTATAAATCAAAAAGTAACTATCCAAGTGATTTCAGGTTGCAGCGGCTCCAGTCATACCGAGTATGCAAACCAGCAGCAGAAACATCTCCCACGGTTGCTGATTTCATATGGAGAGGACATTATCAGGCTCAGACAAGCACTGGAATATTATTAATCACTACAACCTCTGCAGAGTTTGAATATAAACTGGAGCTACATACACTAATGCTTGATAGGACAAGAAGGGCAGAGTATGCCTGTTTCCACTGGTTTCCACACTCTTTTTAACTATATATTCCTCTAGGTGCAACAACAACTTTGCTCCGTGTTGAAAATGCAACACATACAGTAAGTTCCTATTGTTACAGGCGAGCTGAGGTTTCCCCTCAAGCCGTGTCCCGCGCTCTCATTGGCTGTAGCTCGCGACTGGAGTCCCCGACAGGTCCAGATATTTAGCGTGCTAGATATCTGGAATGTGTCTCCGAGGCATC
>CAKALG010000515.1:0-10210 GCA_916700815.1 Helicolenus hilgendorfi | reverse complement strand
AAAAAGCTTAAAGCTAAGCTGTGTTATGTTCACTGAACAGCAGCAACTGTGGCCATAAGCGGCAACTACATGATGATAGTTAATGTTAACATATTTTCAAAGTCTCCGGTCACAGGCTAGATTTATTAAAGCCTGAAAACAGAGCCATAAGGAGGTCTAGTTTTCTCTCAGAACACTCTAATTACAATATGCTGAAAGGTCATTATGGACTTTTTGCCCAATGATGCCAAAAACACTCTGCCCACTGCAGGTTTAATGGTGAGCAGCAGGAATTCATGATACATCCTGCGTTAATCCATGCATTAAATCATCAAGAGTCATGCATTAGTTGAGCATTTCTAACCTTATTATAAAGAGTTTTGTTTTTTCGTATTAAAATGAGTCTTGCATCTACTTTTTTTCTTCTTTTCTCACACATATAGCCCCAGACTGTGTACGACGAGATCCAGTTAAGTCGCATGAGGAAGACCTCGGTGTCGCCCTACCAAGACGTTTCCTAGAAGGTCACGGCACGATGTATAGTTTGAGTTTCCTTCGAGTAAAAAGCAAAAGTAAACCAAGTTGCTCGGAACAACATTTGGGAAAGGCTTATAAAGGCCCAAAAATATTTAACATTAATATCATAAATGAAACGTGCAACAATTGGCATAAAACAAAGTATAAAAAGGCTGCGTCATACTTTTGTAAATTTTCTATCTTTGGCCTTCAGAGATTACTGCACCTTCCCTTTATCATGCTGTATATGTATATATATAAAAAACTGTTAACAGTGTTGTAAATTCTGTAAATACAGATATTATATTTGTATTTATACTGTACTATGTAAATCATTTGTGCATGTCCCCTTGAGTTCCAATAATAAATATGTAAATACATTTGCATATTTGCACACTCACATGTTGACAAGAGTATTAAATACTAAACAAATCTCCCTTAAAGGTACATTTTCAACAGACAAAAAAATTTGATTAATCGCGATTATTCATGGGCAATCATGCGATTAATCACGATTAAATATTTGAATCGATTGACAGCCCAGCCCTAACGTCAATTTATTACCATGGAATTAGTAATATTAACAGTACTAGTATTATTTCCATGTATTTATTCTTGATGTTTACCATATTTACAGTAGGCTACTTTGAAAACATCTCAGAAATGGTGAAAAAATCATAGTTATTACTGAAAAACATTAAATATATGATTGTGAATGTTCACAAGTTTTCATAAAAATTGTAAAATTATTATCTTAGCATCACTACTTTACCAGTAACGGACAATTCAACCGTTTGGTAGAGCATATTTTTAGACAGGAAAGAAAATTTCACCTATTAAATTATTTCAGCATATATATGTTATGGATTAACAATAAATGTAGCATATTAACAACAATGCATGATCAAAAGTTTTTTTTATTTAGTAATAAATAGTCCATTTTAATTACATCGCTTAGCTTTACCGTAAAAGGACAATTGAACATGGTAGAGCGTTTTTTTAGGAATTATTTTGCCCCTTATTAGCCTTTTTTTGGTTTCACATTACACATTTTTCAAAAATTGCTGTACCTAATAGTCGAGCAGGACATTAAAGGGTTAACAAAAATACTTACCTGGTATAAAGACACATTAAAGGTACAGTGTGAAGGATTTGATGGCATCTAGTGGTGTGGTTGCAGATTGCAACCAACTGAGTATACCCCGACGCTCAATCCTCCCTTTCCAAGACTGCGGTAACGTGAGCCACCGAGTGCAAAAACGTGGTAACGCAGTTCACGTGGCTCAGAGGCCATCCGTACCATAATAACACTACTTTAGGAGCAATGGAAGTCAGACGGCGGCTGGCGGTACCACGGTTTTGCACTCGGCGGCTCACGTTACCGCAGTTTCACATGCGTGACAGAGAACTACGGTGGCCTTCAGGTAAGGTAAAAACGCAAAAGGCTCTCTCTAAAGCCAGTGTTTGTTTTGTCCGTTCTGGGCTACTGTAGAAAGATGCCGGCGAAGCATGGCGGACTCCGTGAAGCGGACCCGCTCTCTATGTAGATACAAAGAACATGTATTGCCAAGTGAAAGTCAATTGTTTGTTCCATTGTAACATCAGCTCCCAGCAGCAAAGCTATGCTTCCGCCATTTTGGATTGTAAGCGACTACCGGCGCTAATAAAACATCCGCCTAAAAAGTGCTGTACAAAAGTAAAACAAAATTAATATTGTCATTTTCGCCCAAAATGGCGTGCGTTGAACAATAAAATATCATAAATACAATAAGCATTTTTAGTCCAAAATGGCGGGGGTGGAGGTTCGTCTCTTTGTACCATACTCTTTAGTAGATGTGAAGGGCTCATTCTAAGTTGCACAACGATTCTTAAATGTTACACACTGTTCCTTTTAAAATTAACATTTTTATATTAATGAAGAAATATAAGGACCTTAACATGCTAAAATTCCCAAAGTTAAAAAGTGTTTTGAGAAGACTTGAGAACCAGAGAAAATGAAAGAAAGTGATGGTTTTGCATCACAGATGCATAAAATGAGGCATACTCCATATCATTACGACCTGCACAATAAAATGTCATCACTATCATTGTGAATCTGTTGGTTCTCTGAATATTTTAAGCAGTAGTTTGTGGACTTTTTTTTTAGTGGTTTGCATTAGATTGTACAGGTCTTAACTATATTGTGTCCAGATTCTCTCAAAAATACATTAATTTCTTTCATTCATGTGTTGCACTTCTCTGTAAAAGGGTATTGTAAATACTGACAGTAAACATATCTGGCTGAACACATAAAAAAGACCATCTCTTCTCCTGCGCTGATCTTCCGGCTGTGTAGGCTGAGGCTCGTCATCTGAAACAACATGAGAGAAGACAACAGCGAAATTAAGAGAAAACATCTGAAATGAGATTCTCAGAACCACACTGCCATGCAGTTCATCATATCGTAAATCACGTTTTCTCATTGTGACCTTACCATCACACTTTAGAGTGACATTGGTTGAGGCCTTCTCCATATTCCTGCTGGAGGTGCAGGTGAAATTAGCACTGTCCTGTGTGGTTTTGAGAAATGCTACAAGAATTGCAAAGTTGCCATCAGGATCAGGCGTGTTGAAGACGGTCACACCGGGAGCTTCACCCTGCCAGGACAGGACGACGCCTTTCTCCGTGGAGGAACAAAGCAGCCACAACCTGCAGCCTCCTTCTTCAGATTCATAGGTCTTGTTCACGGTCGGTTTCTGGAGTCGTTCTGCAGAGGGTTCAAATTGGAATTGTTGATTAGACGTGAGGATGTATTCAACAGGGGTCAGCTGCATATCCCTACCAAGACAGAAGTCCTACATCACAATATTCACATGTCTTTTCTGTGAGCACGAGGTGATTTTGTGGATATTGAGGCAGTCTTTTACATAGATCACACCTCCCTTACTTCTTTGATCACATCTAAAAACATTAGTCTGGTATATATATGTATATGTTTTGTTACATAAAACCTCCACAGTGGTGTTAAATTATTTTTAACGCGGTTATCCAAAGGTCTTTTTTTAAAGGTCAAAGTCCCTAGTGTATGATAGCTTTGCAGCAACGGTAGCTTTCTATGTGCTATCACTCCTTTTTTCATCCCTCGTTATTAGAATTTTCCCATCTTTTTTCGCCATTTTACACATATATCCAGTATAAAAGAGGGTAACCAACACACGATATCTTGAAGTTGTATCTCAATGTAAAGCTTGGACTATAAATCTGTCCATCGGTCACATTGTCATGACACTGAGGTCAAGAGAATTTTACCTCTAATGCTGCAATTGGGCAAATTCTTAATGCCACTGCAAATGCCCTTATAACTAACTTCATATTGATCTGATGTGCCCAAAATTTTTCGCTGACAAAACCTAAATTTGTCAGTCTTGAACGCTAGCCACACTTACGTCTCACTGTGAGCTTGGTTTTGTCTCCGCTGTTCTGTCTCTCCGTATTGATGAGGTGTACGGTGTATTCCATGTTATCCTCTTTGGTCAAATTCTTGATCGTTAAGTCACCTAATGAATAAGAAAAACATTGCAAATCCTTCATTTTTCACCTCACAGAATGCAGGAGTATACATACAATCCCACTTAAAAAACACAGCTAACTTTGACTCAGCTAGTGCTAGCGTTCACATTATTCATAACCTATTTGATTAGCTTACTGTGGTAATCGGAACAGAACAGAACACAGATGGACCCGCCCTTTAAGTACAAAATGAACATTAGTTTTAAGTGAAATTATAGAGATACGATGTATCGTATTGACAATATATATCATCATATTGCCCAGCTCTAGTTCCTTTACAATGATGGGTGATAGATTTGCCTTTTACCTGATGAGATGTTGAGTTTGAGTCTCCCTTTATACCGATCGACCCTGTTGATGTTTGTCCTATTGCCGCGATGGGTGGCAATCCAAGTGTTGTTTGAGAATATTGACCACTCGATTGAGGAAAGTTTCCATGATCGGTCGGCTCCTGAGCTCAAGATGACAGCATCCCCAAGGTACCCAGAGACGTCCCTGAGGGATTCAACGAGTGCCACTGTAAAACAATTAAAAAAAAGATTCAGCATTTCAAAAGATTTTTATGAAAAGAAAGTCATAGTATTGTGTGTTGAAACATTTCATACAAAAAAGTTATAGTATGTCGAAAAAAGAGTCATAGTATAGTGTGTTGAAAAAAGTCATAGTATGTCAACAAAATAAAAGAAAAATGTCTTAATATAGTATGTCGAAAAAAACTGAAAAATCATTATGGTATGTCAGAAAAAAGAAAAGTCAGAGTATAGTATGCCAATTTTGTTGAAAGTATGTTGATAGTATGTCGAAATGTTTTTAAGTCATATTAGTTGGAAAAAATTTATGAAAAAAAGTCATAGTATTGTATGGTGTAAAATGTTATGAAAAAAAATAATCATAGTATAATATGTCGAAAAATGTCATGAAAAAAAATTATATAGTATGTCGAAAAATGTCACCATAGTCATAATATAGTATGTCGAAAAGCTTAATGGAAAAAAGTCGTAGTATAGTATGTCAAAAAATGTCATGAAAAGAAGTCTTAGTATAATGTCGAAAAATTTCACGTTAAAAAGTCATAGTATAGTATGTCGAAACATGTCACCATAAAGTCATATAGTATGTCGAACATTTTATGAAAAAAAGTCATAGTAATGGTATGTCGAAAAATTTCATGGAAAAAAGTCATAGTATAGAATGACAGCCATAGTATAGCCATAGCATAGCAGCCATAGTCATAGTATAGTATGTAGTAGTTGTGGAGAAGTGAGTCACCTTTGTTAGCTGGTTGGCCGACTTTTCTCTCACTAAAATGTAGAACTCCGGTAGAGCTTTCACCGCAAAAAAATTGCGACCAGGGAGTTCGTATTTTGGATCAAGTGTTTAAATGAGCCTTTTGAATCCGGGATTTTAAACTACGCTGACCGGTGTTGCGATGTTGTTGGTTACAGCGGCCGTGATTTCTTTCCATTTTGCACTTTTTTGTCATATGGGATTGCTTTGGAAAGCGAGGAAACCAGTCATTTGCTTCTGGGCTGGTTCTGGTTGCTTTGGTTGTGTTCTCGCTACCGTACTCGCTTTGCCGCTTCAGTTCTTTCGCTTTCTCTGGGCTCCTTCTTGCTTCGCTGCGTCCCTCCAAATACGAAAAACACGCTGGCCGTATGTGTGTCTGTGAGAGTCTGTGACATTACATGACAAGTTGTAGTCGATGGTTGCGATATAGTCATGTTATACAGCGCGCGTGGGACAAGCCGCGATACATCACTATATTCCATGTATCTCCCACTCCTACAGTAAAGTATAGAAACACGTTGGGTTTCACACATTGCCAGGAAAAGCAGAGCTAGACATCACAGTTAAAGCTGCATGCTAACTATCATGGACAGGAAACGTTGTCGTATTGCAGTAATGTGCGTTAAAGTCAACCGTCACTTGCATCTCCGTGGTCAAATCGGCCGGCGCTACAACTGTAGAGCACCCATATACTGACATTTATGTTAAATGCATTCAAACAATTTTACACAAATATCTGATTGGACAAAATGAAGTAATGACATTTCAGACAGACATGGATGTAATCTGCAACTTGACTGGTTGCCGCGAGGCGGTAATTCTAGTTTACATATTATACTATGTGTTTTACTAAACCTTTTATGACAATTTTATGAAAAAAAGTCATAGTAGTTGTTGTACTTGTTAGGGGGGCACAGTTTGATACAGTAGCGTTCGAGTAGTGTATACAATTTATTAAAGTGTTAGTATTGAAAGAGACCGAGGTTGATTGAAATATAATGCAATCGCAAAATGTTTCAGTGGGCTGCCATTGGCCCACCGGCCACACCTTGAGAAACTATGCACTGGAGAAAAAGTCTGAATCGCCAAAGTCTTTATGAGTCCTCTAGGGACTGTAGAAAGTCTGTACAAAATGTCATGGCAATCCAATTAACCAGATATGTCAGGTTGGATCAACAGAAAGACCAATGTTGCCTTAGTGAGTTTCACAGAGGGATTAAACATAATGCTAATCATGTTTTTTTTCACCACTTATATACTTCCTGCTTTTGTTTGTCCGAAAAACAATATGCTATACTTCCCCTTCCTTTTGACGTTAAACATTTAAGCAAACCTGAGAGAATCGTTTTAACTGACGAGTGGTTAAAAATTGATTGGCAGACGGACATACTGTAGATTGAAATATTTTCAGAGTAGCCCGGACACATGGAGTTTCTGCCTCCGGAAGTCGAGAAGTGACCTAATCCGTTCTGAATTATCATTTTAAATATTTCAAAGTTTTTGAAAATTTCCCCCATAAGCTGCTGCTCAATGATATTTTTAGTAAATAAACATAAGACCTACCTTGGAGGATTAGAATTAGGAGCATTTTCTTCATCTACAATACACAGACGCACAGCGCCAGCACTCTGTTACTTCCGCTTTATCACATGCTGCATGATTAAAAACTAAACCACACGCACACATATATACATCTCTACTCCCACACGCAAGTCTTACTTCCTGAAAAAATTGTGACTCACAGGGGACAAACAACTTCATTTATCATGATCATTTATTAAAAACCTTTTACAGAAATTCAGTCCTAAAAAAAACAGTAACAGTAAATAATCTTTTTTTGCTTTTAAAAGACAACGTTCTTCAGAGACAATTGTTAGGAGCTTAGATCGAGTACAACAAAGTGATAAAAAAACAGGAAAAAATACACCTTAGAATACTGCACCAAAATGTACACAAACTGCTTGCTTGTGGCGCGACAATCTTCATCTGTAGTAAAAAAAAAGGTCATCATTAGTCTATTAACCAGTTAATAAACAGACAATTAAACCGCAACTAATCATTTTTTTTAAAAGCAAATGCAAAAAAATTACAGGTTCTGGCTTTACATATATGAATAATGTTGATTTTCTATGCTGGATAATAAACTGAATATCAATGCATTTGGGACCGTTTGTGTGTCAATAACCTTGAAGCACAATTTTATTTAGAAATGCATATGACCACGATATAAACTTAACTAATTGAAGGGCATGTGCCCTATATTTTAACACACTGACCTTTGTTTGTGGGTCTTGTGGGGAGTACGAAAAAAAAGTTGTATAAAGCCTTTAGTGGCTCCAGAGAGAGCTGCACAAAATGAGCTTACTCATCATTTCCACTTGAAGCTAGCAGGGTTACGGCTAGAAAGCATCCGTCTTGTGTAAATATGATGTCACGTTCATGTGTTGTAATCAGAGCGTCTCTATGGCTACCTTCTCATTACAGGGCTTAATGCTCAATTCCACCTTTTTTGCCCAGATCTGATCTTTCTGCCTCGACTGTTCACATTCATGTTTGATTTGACCCATATCTGACATCAATGTGAACGTATCTCTGCCCTGAAACGCCTCACGTGCAACCAATAATGTCACACACAAAGGGGAACTTCCATCCGACACCTAGCCATAAATGGGATAAGGTAACGAACGACCTATCTTAATTTGTGTTGTACATTAACTGTGAAAAATCCTCAATAGAAAACATTTGAATTAATCAAATTACCCCATGTGGAGGCAACCACACTTGCCCACTTTGTCCGGTTGGCGATGCAGCCACGCACAACCACAACCACACACACACATATATTCATACACTCACTTTGCAAAATATCAAAGACAGTAATTAACATCCAGCTGCCAAAAAGAAGAAGCACATTGGAGGAACAGACCCTTTTACGGTTTGCAAACAATGATGACGTACGTAGGTGTGCGCATACATTTTGGCAACGGAAGTATGGCGGAGTGCAATAGCTTGTCGAGCTATGTGAGGGCATTAACCACCAAAGATCGCGAATGCAAACTAAATAAATTGACTTTCCAGATCCGTGTGCTGAGTCAGTAGAAGACATTACAAGTGGCCCAATACTCAGTGGCCAGATGTATATAAACGTATATCAGCACAGTCCTGCTTGGCTAAATAACAGAGCTAACAGAGGTTGCATTATGATGAGTTCAAGCTCTATTCAGTAAAAATGAGTATTGGGTGAAGGTAAATTCACGTTATCATGATGTGTTCAAATGCAATTTTGCAAAATGTAGTTTTTGGTGCGAAACTTGAATAAATCCAGTTTGAAGGAGATGTTTTAACAGCAATATAAAATAGATATTAGAGAGAAATTGGACATGTTTAACTTTAATCAAAGAGAAATATTTAAATAAAAATAGTCATTTATTTCCTAATCATTTAAATTGTATTTTTATACGTATAGCAACTATAAATGTTAAAAACAAAGTAAAAGGATAACATTTGGAGTTTTTGACAGTTACAATTTAGAAAAATATGGAAGTGAACGCAGCGCTGTTTATTTAAATGTGACATTGCAATAAACATTTTTAAATTTTTAAACAATCGTGATCTCTACATTCATCAAAAATAATCGTGATTAGCATTTTGGCTGTAATCGTGCAGCCTTAATTGACATTTACGCAAGTTACTACGAGCAACCACAGACGTATTTGGCGAGTCATCAGTTAACACGGTCACTCGTTAAACCGAAACACCCGTTGCTCTGAAACGGTCCTAATTCTGTCAGAAAATTGTAGAACTTGAATCCGCTGTTGCAATATCGATTCTTCCAATCGAACACGCAACAACCAAACATTTTGATGACGGTAATTGTTTTTAATTTGATGTTTAAAGCTAGCGAACTTGTCTGGATGACTGGGGCAAAACAACACTTCCGTTGCCAAAATGCGGGCGCTCATGAAGTCCAATTCAAACCTCTCACATGTAGAGGTGAAAACATCCGCTATTAGTGTGTTACTGAACATAAACTGGTCCTGTATTGTACCTACATTGTGCTTAGAAAGTTATTTCTTCTCAGTGCAGTAGTGCATTTCTGTAAATTCTCCAGAAATGAGAAGTGATTCCACAAAACCTGAGCAGGAAATAATACAAAAAAATGCACTCATGAAAAAAAAAAACGCCCAGTGCATCAAGTCCATCCAGTGTTTCTTACTTCATATTTTCAGTATGCGTGTCCACCTGTTCTACTCGTCAGCTATTCTGTGGAATCCAAAATAGGCGAAGCAGCTCCAAAAGCAGTTTCGAATCCCTTTGATTCAGTCAGAGAATCGAGACAATGTCCAAAAGGTGAGAAAAGACCAGGGGACCTTTTAAGTAAAAAAGCCTGATTCAGCCCGTTTGTAGTCGCTCAAGGCCAAATTCGACAAGCAAACAAGAAGTTAAGTAAAAGGGGAACAGACGAGTGAGAATAGCTGTGAAAAAGATTGAGCTGCACTACTACTTCATGGAAACTGGAAGCAGTTTGTAGTATCAGAACAGTCAGCACTTAAGTGTCTATTTTTATGTTTGTTTGAGGAACATAAAAAGGTCAGAGATGACTTGTCGCCTTTTCTTCACTCTAACTTCATTATGTTTCAGCCACGACATTCGGGTGTCACCAACAAATGTAATCGTGAAAAATAAAAAGGTAGCACTAAGATTAGTACCCATGATTCACCCTCCTACACAGACGTCTCTGACTGGAGCTTCATGACAAACTTGTGCTTTTTGGGGTCGATGAACTCTTCACCAAGGCGCAGGAAGGGGAGGGGCGTCACCGTGACGACCAGGGAGAAGTCGAGGCGTCTCAGGGAGAACACTTGGCCTTGACGCAGGG